>CM035406.1:140493432-140498432 GCA_020310875.1 Ceratopteris richardii
CTTATGTCTAGAAGCATTTTGTAAAACGGGTTCTATTCAAGGAGAACCAAGTCTTAAAAGTTACAGGTGTAGAGTCGACTGTTTTGAGTGACAGTTTCTGACATAGGTAACTTGTGAAATCAATTTCTCAAGTTATACTTAATCTTTTGGAGTAATTCAACTTGGAGTAGTTGCGCAATCTCTAGGAGATGATTCGTACAAAGTTTCATAAAAAACTTTACAGATTTGATAGGTCAATGTGAATGAACAATGCAGCAGACTTTTCTGTGTATCATCTAATTCACAGATTTGTTAATTTCTGATAAGTTAGCAATTGATCCTCTAAATTAGTGAAGTGTTTGACTTACTCTTGGTATAGAGGTGCTCTAATCACAAGAGTAAGTTGTTCTTTTGGAGATTAACATTCTCCAACAGTGGTATCAGAGCAGGAGACATCAATTTCAAGGAAAGGAGGATTCCGACTGCTGCAGATTCAAGAGATTCAACACTTGAAGGACTAAGGAGTGAAAGCTTGGAGTTAAAGCTCGAGGAGAAGACTATTTGACATCAAGAAAGGCAAAAGGAGTTCAATTCGAAGTAAAGGTACATACATTGTTTGTAAAGCTTGAAGTTTCAATACACAGGTGGATACAAGATGGGAGAAAGCTTGCAGATTGATAAGCTAGATAGGGAGAACTATCCAGCATGGTCCATGAGGATGGAAGCACACCTCATGAGCAAAGATCTTATATCATTTTATTACAGGAGATGAAGAAAAACCAGAATTTGCAGATCCAAGTATTCCTACTAGGGAAGAACTTGCAATGTTGAAGACTTGGATGAGAAAGGATGCTCAAGCAAGGAGTATCATCTACATGGCTGTAAATGATTATCTTTTACCTCACATCAGAGGTTTGGAAAGTGCTACAGATGTTTGGAATGCCTTGGAAGAGCATTTCCAAAATACAACTAAGTCTAGGAAGTCCTCACTATGGGCTGAGTTCACAACCTTCAAGAAGAAGAGCTCACAATCAATTTCAGATTATGTGGCAAGGATGAAAGATATTGCAGATAGCTTGGGAGCAGTGGATGAAGATATTGAAGAGGAAAAGTTGGTAAGACAAATACTTACAGGTCTAAGAGGTGATGAGAAGTGGAAGCCTTTTATATTGTCCATAGAGTTGTCACTTGATCACTTTACTCCTGATCTTAATCAATTGCTAGGACACATGCTAACCTTTGAGCAGGATCTTAAAGGAGACAATGATAGAAGTACAAGTCAAGCTATGTACTCCAAAGACAAGAAAAAGAATGGCAAAGGAAAGCAATCAAATGATGATGAAGGGAATTCAAATCAAGCCAACTTCACAAAAGGGAAGACAAATTTCAGAGGTAAAGGAAGAGGAGGTAAGAACAAAGATAATGCTAAAGCTTGTTGGATTTGTGGCAGAACAAATCATTTGGCAAATGATTGTTGGTATAACAATCAAAGTGGAGGATACAACAATCAGAATTATAGTCAAAGAGGTAGAGGAGGCAGAAACCAAAGAGGCAATTTCAGAGGAAGAGGTGGTAGGACATCATATGGTAGAGGAGGTGGAAGAAACTTCCAATCTCAGTTCTACAACAATAATTATTACAATTATGCATCAGATCAGAAGGATGACATGACTCTTATCTTGAATGCAACTCATGAATCAATGGGAGAAGATCAAAGAGTGTTTTATATTGACTCAGGGTGCAGCAACCATCTGAGTGGGAATCTATCCTTGATGACTGATATGGAAGCAAGGGTGAATGGACATACAGTTCAAACAGGTGACAATACCAAACATAAAGTGGAGAGCATTGGATCAGTGAAGACAAAGAGTGGAAGTACACTTCTGAGTAAGGTACTTTATGTTCCTACTATTCCTAAAAATTTGATAAGTGTAGGGCAAATTGTGGAGAAAGGATATGAGGTAAGATTCACAAATGATGGTGTTTATGTACAAGATCCAAATCAGGGATATAGAACCATAATTGCAGGTAAAAAGGAAGGAAGATTGTTCACTCTCAAAGTTCAAGGTAATGTGGGACATGCACTATTTACCTATGGAGGTCAAAAGGTGTCTGAATTAGACCTATGGCATAAAAGGCTAGGTCATTTCAATGAGAGAGCTATAAAGGAGATGTCAAAGAATCAGGTGGTGCTTGGATTGCCAAACATTGAAGGGCAACATATGGTGTACAAGTGTGAAGCTTGTCAATTAGGTAAAGCACATAAGAGTTCTTACAACAAATCAGGGTACAAGTATTCAAATATGCTTGAATTGGTTCATACAGATGTATGGGGTCCCTCAAGGGACTATAGCATAAATGGATCCAGATATTATGTGTTGTTTGTTGATGATGCAACCAGGTGGATTACTTTGTATGTAATCAAGGATAAATCAGAAGTTTTCAAGACATTCAAACATTTTCATGTCTATGCAGAAAGGATCACAGGACAAAAGCTAAAGAGGTTAAGATCAGATGGAGGGGGAGAGTATTTCTCAAAAGAGTTTGATGATTATTTGTGGAATGCAGGTATCAAAAGAGAAGTGACTTGCAGGTACTCCCCCCAACAAAATGGAGTAGCAGAAAGGAGAAATAGGACTCTTGTAGAGTTTGCAAGAGCTATGATGAAGGAAAAGAATTGTCCAAATTACTTATGGGCAGAGGCCATTAACACTGCAACATACCTTGTGAATAGGTTGCCTTGCAAAGCTTTGGATGGAGGAACCCCTTATGAAGCATGGTGGGGTAAGAAGCCTAGTCTTGATCATTGCAAAGTATTTGGATGTATTGCATATGCTTATGTTCCTTCACAATTAAGACATAAGCTAGAACCAAAAGCAGAGAAGTATGTGTTTATTGGATATGATGATAGACAAATGGGTTACAGATTGTGGAGTCCATCCACAAAGCAATTTCTTGTTACTAAAGATGTGACATTTGATGAGCAAAACATGTGGTATACAGGATCACAAAATGAGTATACAGGTGTTGAAGAAATTCAAAGAAAAGGAAAGGCAAAGGTAAAAGTTTGTGAAGAAATTGTTGATGAAGTTGACTCTAGATGTAGAGTGCAGGATCATGTAGAAGAAGGGCCAAGATTTGATCCAGAATCAAATGAGGCTGAAACTTCAAGAAGTGCAGAAATCAGGAGATCTACAAGAGAAAGGAAAGAGCCTATAAGGTATAGTTATGATACATCTTTCCTAACAACAAAAGATTATGCCTACATTGTGAAAACAGAAGAAGATCCAACTACTTATGAAGAAGCCAAAGGTAAACAGAATTGGGAAAAGGCAATGCAAGAAGAGTATGATGCTCTACTTGAAAATGAAACTTGGGAATTAGTACCAAGACCAAAGAATCAGAAAGTCATTGGATGCAAGTGGGTATATAAAACAAAGAGGTTTGCAGATGGTAAGGTGTCTAGATATAAGGCTAGACTAGTGGTTAAAGGTTATGCCCAAACTTATGGGGTAGACTATGATGAAACCTTTAGTCCTGTTGCTAAGATGTCTACAATTAGGACATTGATTGCTATTGCTACTTGCAAGGGATGGAAATTATCACAATTGGATGTGAAGAATGCATTTCTTAATGGTTACATTGCAGATGAAGTATATATGGAGCAACCAGAAGGCTTTATGGAATCAATTGGATCAGATTATGTGTGTAAGCTCAAGAGAGCTTTATATGGGTTGAAGCAAGCCCCAAGAGCTTGGAATTATAGATTGGTCAAGTTCTTGAATGAATGTGGATTTCAAGCATCAAAGGCAGATAGTAGCTTGCTAGTGAAGGCAAGTGAAAATGGATACATTTACATGTGCATTTATGTTGATGATATTATTGTTACAGGAACAGATGCTCAAGGAATCAATGAACTCAAGAAGCAAATAGAGAAGGAGTTTAAGATAAGTGACTTGGGAAACTTATCTTATTTTTTAGGAATGCAGATTGTGTATACTCAACATGGAGTATATGTTTCACAAGAGAGATACTTGAAGAATCTTCTAGTCAAGTTTAACATGGAAGATAGCAGGACCTCAACTACACCATTGGAGGTAAATCATAAATTGAGCAGGTATGGAGGTGAAGAGTTCAATGATATGAAGAAATATCAGAGTTTGGTAGGTAGTTTAATCTATGCTACCTTGACAAGGCCAGATTTATCATATGCAGTAGGTGTGTTGTCACAATTCATGCATTGTCCAAAGAAGACTCATTGGATTGCAGCCCAAAGGGTACTCAGATATATCAAAGGAACCCTAAGTGAAGGTTTGTATTATGGTTTCACTTCTGACACAAGAATCAAAGTGTTTAGTGATGCAGATTGGGCAGGTGACTCAGATGATAGAAGGTCTACCCATGGATATCTATGTTATGTTGGAGACAAGTTAGTGTCTTGGTGTTCAAAGAAGCAACATACAGTTGCTTTATCATCCACAGAAGCTGAGTATAAGGGAATGGTAGAAGCTGCAAAAGAAGTCATATGGTTGAAGACCTTGATGAAAAGTTTTGAGACTGATCATAGTACTCCAATAATTTTTGGAGACAATATGAGTTCTTTGTATTTGGCAGCTAACCCTGTTTTTCATGCCAGGACTAAGCATATAGAGATTCAGTATCATTTCTTGAGGGAAAAGGTACTAGATAAAGAGATTGAAGTGATGTACACTCCAACAAAAGAACAGGTGGCAGATATGATGACAAAGAGTTTGGATGGACCTAAGTTACAAAGGTTTAAAGACATGGCAAGTATCAAGAAGACAGAGAAAACCTCAATTGATGATTGAGGGGGAGCTGTTGGTGCATACCAATCACCAATTGAAGGCTTGGAAGATCAAATGATGAAGGAAGAATCAATTCCTAAAGTGTGGAAGAAGATTACATTCAGAGGACAAGAGAAGTGTACACATATGTACATTAGCATAGTCATAGATGACTTAGATCTTTTGTTCAGTAAAGATTATGTACAAATTATCTAT
>CM035406.1:140515932-140528432 GCA_020310875.1 Ceratopteris richardii
TGGATCTACTGAACCAAATCAAGTGTTCTATAGCTCATTGGAACCAGCTCAAAGTCTACTACAAGCATACAAAATCTCAAAGGATTTCATTCAGCCATTTGGGAGAAAATTAAATCGAGGTGTACACTGGTATTTGTCTGCAGAGTTCCTGAAAAGTCGGGGGTGATTATAATTTTGCTAAACTTATTTCTCAGTGCATAGTTTATCAATTGAAGTGATTCCACTTGTGATTGGTAACTTACTAAGGTACATTAATACTCCCAAAAGGAATTGCTCCAATTTTAAGTGTGCTGGACACACTGAGTAAAAGTCTGAGCAGGTATCACTACAGGAATAGAAGATTTTACTTGATTTGTGAAGTACCAAGTTATCTGTTTTGATTTGGTCATTACCCAAATCATTTCCAAAGTACATATATGGTTTCTTTATGTCATTAGGAAGCTAAACTTGTGTACTAAGCATATCTGGAAAGAAAAGAGGGCAGGTGTGAAGCAGGTTTTGCAGCACCAACTGATTTCCTGAGTGCATCCATCCATCACTCTCAACAGTGGTATCAGAGCAAAAGAAGGTAATCATGGGTGATGGTTTCCCTTCATTCATTGACAAATTGGACAGAAACAACTATCAAGCTTGGTCATTGAGGATGAAGACCTATCTGCAAGGGAGAAGTCTATTTGGATACATTTCAGGAGATGAGGAGTTGCCCTCATTCAAGACTAGAGGACTACCTACAAAGGATGAGCATGAAAGACTTAACCAATGGTGTGCAAAGGATGCTTTGGCAAGGTCTTATCTCTTAAACTCTATATCTGACTTTCTTTTACCTCATGTAAGGAACTGTAAGACTTCCCAAGAAACTTGGGAAACCTTGTCAAATTACTTTTCTTCCAACACAAGGGCTAGGAAGAATCAATTATGGATAGAGTTCACAACACTTAGGAAGCAGCCCAAGCAATCAGTCTCAGATTATGTGACAAAGATCAAAGATGTGGCAGACCAACTAGCAAGCATTGGAGAGGAAATTGAAGAGGAGCAAATAGTCAGGCAAGTGACAAATGGACTCAAGGCAGATGATAAGTGGGAAAGTTTCACCACTGCAATGGACCTCTACATGGACATGCATACCCCTGATCTCACAACACTCATGGGCCAACTATTTACACATGAAGCAAAGTTCACCAAGGCTGGAGATCAATCAAAAGGTAATAACCCCTCTGCTCTCTTTACTGATAAGAAAGTTAAAGATAAAGGCAAGAAGAAACAGGATGAAGAAGGCTCTACCTCTCAAGCCAATTATGCAGGAAGAGGTAGGTCATCTAGAGGAAGAGGCAGAGGAGGTAAGTCAGGTAGGGGGAGACCCTACAACTCATCACCTTGCAACATCTGTGGATTGTCCAATCATACCACAGATGAATGCTACAAGAACTACAAAAATCAGAGAGGAAGAGGCTACTCAAGAGGTGGATACTCTCAAGGAAGAGGCAGATTCAACCAACATCAAAGCTACAATGGGTACAACAACCAATACAACAACAATTACAACAACAACCACAATGGAAGCTACCAAGGTGGATTCAGAAATAGAAGAGACTACAACAACTATACAGAGGAGCAAGATGACTCCTTATTGATCATGAACATGACCTCCAAAATAGGTACAAATGATGATCATTTATTTTACATTGACTCAGGATGTTCTAACCATGTAGCTGGCAATGTGGCATTGCTTTCTGATTTGGAAGAGCCCAAGGGCAAACATCAGGTACAAACAGGTGATGACACTAAACACTCTGTGGTCAAAATTGGAAATGTGAAGACATGTGATGGTAATCAAAATCTATTAAGCAGGGTACTCTATGTACCAACAATAACTAAGAATCTGATGAGTGTTGGTCAGATTGTGGAGAAAGGTTTGCAGGTCAGATTCACACAACATGGAGCATATGTGGAGGACCCAAAACAAGGATTCAGAAGAATAGCCAAAGGGGAGAAATCAGGTAGATTATTCACATTTGAGCTAGAAGATACAAAAAACATTGCTTTGTATAACTACAAGGATCAGACACTTTCAGAGTTAGAGATATGGCATAAAAGATTAGGGCACATAGGAGAAAGGACTCTCAAGCAAATGTGCAGGGATCAATGTGTGCTTGGGATACCTAATGTATCCAAGCAACACATGATTTACAAATGTGGATCATGTCAATTTGGTAAGTCTCACAGATTACCCTACTCAAGGAAAGGTTTCATGCATGAAGACTACCTAGACTTGGTACACACAGATGTTTGGGGACCTAGCAAGGACCCTTCCATTTCTGGTTCAAGGTATTATGTGTCCTTCATTGATGACTATAGCAGATGGACCATTTTATACTTTATGAAGCATAAAGATGAAGTGTTTAATTGTTTCAAGAGGTATCTTGCACTTGTTGAGAATCAAACAGGTAGAAGCTTGAAGAGGCTAAGGTCAGATGGTGGAGGAGAGTACTTCTCCAATGAGTTTGAAGATTTCTTGCAGGAAAGAGGCATCAAGAGGGAGATCACTACAAGGTACTCACCTGAACAAAATGGGGTAGCAGAAAGAAGGAATAGACTTATAGTGGAAACAGCTAGGTCTATGCTAAATGAAAAAAGGTTGCCAAATTACCTATGGGCAGAGAGTGTGTCCACTGCCACTTATCTCATCAATAGGTTGCCATCCAAATCACTTGATGGCATGACTCCATATGAAGCTTGGCATGGTAAGAGACCCTCTCTGGATCATTGTAAAATCTTTGGGTGTGTTGCATATGTGCATATTGTTGGTGCAAGCAAGCCTTAACACTTGACTTTGTTGTGTGCCTTGAAGACCCAACTTAAAGCTTGGACTATTGAACCCTTGGAAAGCATAAAAGTTTGAACCCTTGGATGATACATTCACAAGAGTTAATAATCATGTGAACCTAGTCTTATTGATTCTTACTTTTATCTCATGTAAAAGTCCATGTGACTTCATCAACAATGTAATCATACCTACTAGACTAGAGTCGTGGAAAAGTTAGATGATCTAGTTGAGGGAATATCTCCCTAAGTCTAGTGGAGAGAATCAAGGGAGCTTTAATTTGAATTCAAATTCAAATTCATTCAAAAACTCCTATAAAAATCAATGTAAAAGTCGCGGGTTTTGTGACTCTCTTCCCGAGGCTAATCCAAGCATATTTGTGAGAGTGTGAGAGCTATTACCTAGCCTACACCTCTGAGTACCATTGGGCATCATTCTTCATGCCAATGGGAATGTACATTTGATAGTATCAATACATATACTCATAGTTTTTACTCTGTGTTTTCTCTGAGTGACTACCTCCAAGTCTGGCAACTTCAACAGAGCATATCTCAAGATCTACTGAACCAAATTTGATGATCAAGGGCTCATTGGAACCAGCTCAAAGCATTCTACAACACTACAAAGTTTCAAGTCAATCTATTCAGCCAATTGGGAGAAATCGCTGTCGAAGTGATCACTGGTATATTTCTGTGTGATTCCTAAAAAGTCGGGGGTGTCCCTGAGTTTGCTAAACATCATGCTCAGTGAATAGTTTGTCATTTGGAGTGATTTAACTTGCTAATGGTAGCTTGTTAAGTTAATTTAATACTCCCAGAAGGAATTAAATCAATTGTAAGTGTGCTGGACACACTGAGCTTAGGACTGAACAGGTGTCATTACAGGAATAGTAAGTTTTTTGGACTTATGAAGGTTCAAACTTATCTGTTTTTGATTTGATCATTTCTCAATCACTTTGTAAAGCACATATATAGTTTCTTGGTGTCATTTGGAAGCTCAAGGAGTCTCCTAACCATATCTGAAGAGAAAAGAGGGCAGGTGTGAAGCAGGTCTAGCAGCACCAACTTGATCTTCTGATTGTATCCAGCCATCACATCCAACAGTGGTATCAGAGCAAACAAGGTAATCATGGGTGATGGTTTCCCTTCCTTTATTGACAAATTGGATAGGAATAACTACCAGGCATGGTCATTAAGAATGAAGACTTATCTACAAGGGAGAAGCTTGTATGGATACATATCAGGAGATGAGGAGTTGCCCTCATTCAAAACCAGAGGCCTACCTACAAAGGATGAGCATGAGAGACTTAATCAATGGTGTGCTAAAGATGCTTTGGCAAGGTCATATCTTCTAAACTCTATCTCTGATTTTCTTCTACCTCATGTTAGGAACTGTAAGACTTCCCAAGAGACTTGGGAGACCTTGTCAACATACTTCTCATCAAGCACAAGGGCCAGAAAGAATCAGCTATGGATTGAGTTTACAACTCTTAGGAAACAATCAAAACAATGTGTTTCAGATTTTGTCACCAAAGTCAAAGATATAGCAGATCAACTTGCAAGTGTTGGAGAAGAGATTGAAGAAGAGCAAATTGTTAGACAAGTGATCAATGGACTCAAAGCAGATGACAAGTGGGAGAGCTTTACCACTGCAATGGACTTGTACATGGACATTCAAGCACCTGATCTAACAACTTTGATTGGACAACTCTTCACACATGAAGCCAAGATCACAAAGAATGGAGAGCAATCAAAAGGTAACAATCCCTCTGCCCTATATACAGATAAGAAGTCTAAAGACAAGGGTAAAAGCAAGAAGGTTGATGATGAAGGATCCACCTCCCAAGCAAACTATGCAGGGAGAGGTAGATCATCTAGAGGTAGGGGCAGAGGAGGTAAGTCAGGTAGGGGGAGACCCTATAATCAATCTCCATGCAATATTTGTGGCTTGTCTAATCATACTACAGATGAATGCTACAAAAACTACAAGAACCAAAGAGGAAGAGGTCACCAAAGAGGAGGATACTCCCAAGGTAGAGGCAGGTTCAATCAATCTCAAGGCTACCATGGCTACAACAATAATTACAACAACAATTACAACAATAGCTACAATCACAATGGCAATTATCAAGGAGGATACAGGAACAGAAAGGATTACAACAATTATGCAGAGGATCAAGATGATTCCTTGTTGATTATGAACATGACATCTAAATCAGGTATCAATGATGATCATTTGTTCTATATTGATTCAGGTTGCTCTAACCATGTAGCTGGGAATGTTGCCTTACTCTCTGATTTGGAAGAACCTAAAGGCAAGCACCAAGTGCAGACAGGTGATGACACTAAACACTCAGTGGTTAAAGTAGGTAATGTCAAAACAAGTGATGGTAATCAGAATTTGCTAAGCAGAGTATTGTATGTTCCAACAATCACCAAGAATCTGATGAGTGTAGGTCAGATTGTTGAAAAAGGTCTACAGGACAGGTTCACTCAACATGGTGCATTTGTGGAGGATCCAAGACATGGATTCAGAAGGATAGCCAAGGGAGAGAAGTCAGGTAGACTATTTACCTTTGAACTTGAGGATACTAAAAATATTGCCTTGTACAACTATAGGGACCAAACCCTATCAGAATTGGATGTGGCACAAGAGATTGGGTCACATTGGAGAGAGAACCATAAAACAAATGAGCAGAGATCAATGTGTGCTTGGGATACCTAATGTATCCAAGCAACACATGATATACAAGTGTGGGGCTTGTCAATTTGGTAAGTCACACAGGTTGCCATATACCAAGAAAGGATTTATGCATGAAGATTACTTGGAATTGGTGCATACAGATGTTTGGGGACCTAGCAAGGAGCCATCCATATCTGGATCAAGGTACTATGTATCTTTTATAGATGATTATAGCAGATGGACTGTCTTGTACTTCATGAAACATAAAGATGAAGTATTTAATTGCTTCAAAAGGTATCTTGCATTAGTAGAGAATCAAACAGGTAGACATTTGAAGAGGTTAAGGTTTGATGGTGGTGGAGAATACTTCTCCAATGACCTTGAAAAATTCTTGCAGGAAAGAGGCATCAAGAGGGAGATTACCACAAGGTACTCACCTGAACAAAATGGGGTAGCTGAAAGAAGAAATAGACTCATTGTGGAGACAGCCAGGTCTATGCTTAATGAGAAGAAACTACCAAATTATCTTTGGGCAGAGAGTGTATCTACTGCCACATACTTAATCAACAGGTTGCCATCAAAGACACTTGATGGAATGACACCCTATGAGGCTTGGCATGGTAAGAGACCTTCTCTAGATCATTGCAAGATTTTTGGGTGTGTTGCATATGTGCATATTCCCTCACAGGTAAGGGGAAAGCTAGACCCTAAGGCTGAAAAGTGTATCTTTATTGGTTATGATTTGAATCAGAAAGGATACAGGTTCTATAACCCCTCAAACAAAGGCTTCAAGGTAAGCAGAGATGTCATCTTTGATGAAAATGATTCATGGTATGATAATGAGTGCAGGAAAGTGAGTTTACCTTATGATATGGAAGAAGACTTTCCAAAGCTTGTCAGACAAGAACCAACTCAGAATGAGGATACAAGTTCAGATGATGAAGACACCATCAACATTGAAGAATTCAAAGCTTGGAAATCCAAAGGGAAGATGAAGATGAAGCAACTTGAAGACAATCCAGAATCCTCAACTCAAGCTATGAGGAGATCTTCAAGGGAAAAGAAGAAACCTATTAGGTATGGATATGATACTTCACTTGTAACCAAGCACTCTGTATATCTTGCAAAAGATATCTTAAGTGAAGAACCAGGTACATTTGAGGAAGCCATTACTAAACCAGAATGGAAGGAAGCAATGGATGAAGAAATGGAGGCTCTCAAGGAGAGTGATACTTGGGACTTGGTACCAAGAAGGACTCCATGAAGGTGATAGGATCCAGATGGATCTACAAACTCAAAAGGAACTCAGATGGTACAATAAGTAGGTACAAAGCTAGGTTGGTAGCCAAGGGTTTTGCACAAACCCAAGGCATTGATTATGAGGAGACATTTTCTCCTGTGGCAAAGATGCCAACTATCAGAATTATGGTGAGTGTAGCTGCATCCAAGAATTGGAACATGTACCAATTGGATGTGAAGAATGCATTCTTGAATGGATGGATATCTGAAGAGGTCTACATGTCACAACCACCTGGCTATGAGGATCCTAATAAGGTAAATCATGTTTGCAAATTGAAGAAAGCTCTCTATGGATTGAAGCAGGCACCTAGAGCATGGAACTATAGGTTGACAACCTATCTCTTGGATCAAGGATTTGTGATGAGTAAAGCAGATACTTCATTGTTTATAAAGAAGAACAATTCAGAGGTAATATACTTGTGTGTCTATGTTGATGACATCATTATTACAGGAAATGATGTTCAAGGAATTAGACACATCAAAGGTCAAATGATGAAGGAATTCAAGATCAATGATCTTGGATTATTGAAGTACTTCCTAGGACTTGAATTGGTCTACACAAATTCAGGTATATACATTACTCAGAAGAAGTACATTCAGGACATGGTCAAGAAGTTTAACTTGCAGGAAGCTAAAGTCTCAAACATTCCTATGGAAGTCAACCACAAACTCAGTGCACATGAAGGAGAAGAACTCAAGGATATTACAGGTTACCAAAGTTTGGTAGGTAGTCTCAATTATGCTACCTTAACTAGGATTGATATTTCATATGGTGTGAGTGTACTTAGTCAATTTATGCATAAGCCAAGAGTACCACATTTGGAGGCAGCCAAGAAGATAGTAAAGTACCTAAAGGGAACACAAAATCATGGTTTATATTACCCATATTCATCAGATATTGATATCAAGGTATACTCAGATGCAGATTGGGCAGGTTGCAAGGATGACAGGAGGAGTACATCTGGTTACATATGCTTTGCAGGTGATAAACCTATTTCTTGGTCATCCAAGAAACAACCCACAGTGGCTCTATCATCTACTGAGGCAGAGTACAGAGGGCTAGCCAATGCCACTCAAGAAGCAATATGGTTGAAGTTACTTTATTCAGAATTAGGCCTATACACAAGGCCACCTATCATATTTGGTGATAATACAAGTTCACTTCATTTAGCTGCTAATCCTGTGTATCATGCTAGGACAAAACACATAGAGGTTCATTACCACTATGTGAGGGAGAAACTACTTAGCAAAGAAATCCAATTATCATATGTGTCCACTAATATTCAATGTGCAGATTTGCTTACAAAAGCCTTGGATGGGAGCAAGCTATGCAGGTTTAAATCCATGATTGGATTACAGGATATTATTGAAGACTAAAGATGAAGACTCAAGCAAGTGTTTGGCTTGAGGGGGAGTTGTTGGTGCAATCAAGCCTTAACACTTGGATTTGTTGTGTGCCTTGAAGACCCAACTTAAAGCTTGGACTATTGAACCCTTGGAAAGCATAAAAGTTTGAACCCTTGGATGATACATTCACAAGAGTTAATAATCATGTGAACCTAGTCTTATTGATTCTTACTTTTATCTCATGTAAAAGTCCATGTGACTTCATCAACAATGTAATCATACCTACTAGACTAGAGTCGTGGAAAAGTTAGATGATCTAGTTGAGGGAATATCTCCCTAAGTCTAGTGGAGAGAATCAAGGGAGCTTTAATTTGAATTCAAATTCAAATTGATTCAAAAACTCCTATAAAAATCAATGTAAAAGTCGCGGGTTTTGTGACTCTCTTCCCGAGGCTAATCCAAGCATATTTGTGAGAGTGTGAGAGCTATTACCTAGCCTACACCTCTGAGTACCATTGGGCATCATTCTTCATGCCAATGGGAATGTACATTTGATAGTATCAATACATATACTCATAGTTTTTACTCTGTGTTTTCTCTGAGTGACTACCTCCAAGTCTGGCAACTTCAACAGAGCATATCTCAAGATCTACTGAACCAAATTTGATGATCAAGGGCTCATTGAAACCAGCTCAAAGCATTCTACAACACTACAAAGTTTCAAGTCAATCTATTCAGCCAATTGGGAGAAATCGCTGTCGAAGTGATCACTGGTATATTTCTGTGTGATTCCTAAAAAGTCGGGGGTGTCCCTAAGTTTGCTAAACATCATGCTCAGTGAATAGTTTGTCATTTGGAGTGATTTAACTTGCTAATGGTAGCTTGTTAAGTTAATTTAATACTCCCAGAAGGAATTAAATCAATTGTAAGTGTGCTGGACACACTGAGCTTAGGACTGAACAGGTGTCATTACAGGAATAGTAAGTTTTTTGGACTTATGAAGGTTCAAACTTATCTGTTTTTGATTTGATCATTTCTCAATCACTTTGTAAAGCACATATATAGTTTCTTGGTGTCATTTGGAAGCTCAAGGAGTCTCCTAACCATATCTGAAGAGAAAAGAGGGCAGGTGTGAAGCAGGTCTAGCAGCACCAACTTGATCTTCTGATTGTATCCAGCCATCACATCCAACACATATTCCCTCACAGGTGAGAGGAAAGCTAGACCCAAAGGCAGAGAAATGTATCTTCATTGGCTATGATTTAAACCAAAAGGGATACAGATTCTACAACCCCACAAACAAAGGGTTCAAGGTAAGCAGAGATGTCATATTTGATGAGAATGACTCATGGTATGAGAATGAATGCAGGAAAGTGAGTCTACCTTATGACATGGAGGAAGATTTTCCAAAGCTTACCAAGGAAGAGCCAACTCAGCAAGAAGATTCAAGCTCAGATGATGATACCATCAACCTTGAAGAGTTCAAGGCTTGGAAATCCAAAGGAAAGATGAAGATGAAGCAATTGGAGGACAAGGCAGAGACTTCTACTCAGGCTATGAGAAGATCTCAGAGAGAGAAGAAGAAACCTATCAGATTTGGGTATGACACATCACTTGTAACTAAACATTCTGTATACCTTGCAAAAGACTTGTTGAATGAAGAACCAGGTACCTATGAAGAAGCAATTACAAAGCCAGAATGGAGAGAAGCCATGGATGAGGAGATAGAAGCCCTCCAAGAGAGTGATACTTGGGACTTGGTACCCAAGAAGGATACTATGAAGGTAATAGGATCCAGATGGATCTACAAATTGAAGAAGAATTCAGATGGAACAATTAACAGGTACAAAGCTAGGTTGGTAGCCAAGGGTTTTGCACAAACCCAAGGCATTGATTATGAGGAGACATTTTCTCATGTGGCCAAGATGCCAACTATCAGAGTTTTGGTGAGTGTAGCTGCATCCAAGAATTGGAACATGTACCAATTGGATGTGAAGAATGCATTCCTAAATGGATGGATATCTGAAGAAGTCTACATGTCACAACCACCTGGCTATGAAGATCCAAGAAAGGTACATTATGTTTGTAAATTAAACAAGGCTCTGTATGGGTTAAAGCAGGCACCTAGAGCATGGAACTACAGATTGACCACCTACCTTCAAGACCAAGGATTTGTGATGAGCAAAGCAGACACTTCTCTATTCATAAAGAGAAGTAGTACAGAGGTAATCTACTTATGTGTTTATGTTGATGACATCATCATTACAGGTAATGATGTCAATGGGATTAGACACATCAAGGGTCAGATGATGAAAGAATTCAAGATTAATGATCTTGGATTACTAAAATATTTTCTAGGTCTTGAATTGATCTACACAAACTCAGGTATATACATTACTCAAAAGAAGTATGTACAGGATATGGTCAAGAAGTTTGGTTTGCAGGATGCCAAGGTATCTACTACTCCAATGGAGGTTAACCAAAAGCTAAGTGCTCATGAAGGAGAAGAAATCAAGGACATTACAGGATACCAAAGTATGGTGGGTAGTTTGAACTATGCTACCTTGACAAGAATTGACATAGCATATGGAGTTATTGTGCTTAGTCAATTCATGCACAAACCTAGAGTACCTCACTTAGAGGCAGCCAAGAAGATCTTGAAGTACCTCAAGGGAACTCAAAGTCATGGTTTGTATTTTCCTTACACATCAGACATTGATATTAAAGTCTATTCAGATGCAGATTGGGCAGGATGCAAGGATGATAGGAGGAGCACCTCAGGATACATATGTTTTGCAGGGGATAAGCCTATCTCTTGGTCAGCTAAGAAGCAACCTACAGTGGCATTGTCATCCACTGAAGCAGAGTATAGAGGACTTGCAAATGCTACTCAGGAAGCTATCTGGTTGAAGCTTCTATATACAGAGTTAGGTCTACTCACAAGACCACCTATCATTTTTGGAGATAACACTAGCTCTCTTCATCTTGCAGCAAACCCAATTTATCATGCCAGAACCAAACACATAGAGGTTCATTACCACTATGTGAGAGAGAAATTGCTAAGTAAAGAGATACAATTGACATATGTTTCTACTAATATGCAATGTGCAGATTTACTTACCAAGGCATTGGATGGAAACAAGTTATGCAGATTCAAGTCTATGATTGGATTGCAGGAAGTAATTGAAGAATGAAGAAGAAGACTTAAGCCAAAGTGTTTGGCTTGAGGGGGAGCTGTTGGTGCAAGACAAGCCTACACACATTGGCTTGGACCCTTGGACTTATGGAAGACTAGCATGGATAAAAGTTTATCAAGGCTTAAATCAAAAGCAAGGCTCATGTGAACATATGCCTATATGTTCTTACTACTTTACCCCTTGTAAAAGTCTAAGTGACTTGACATTTGGTTGTAATCACTTTAAGACACTTACCTACTACTAGAGTCGTGGATTTTTGAATGTTGAGATGGAGAGAATATCTCCTTACTTTTAGAGGAGAGATTCAAGGGAGCCTAAGTTTGAATTTCAAATTCAAAAGAAGATCAAATTCCTATAAAGCATGTAATGAAAAAGTCGCGGGGTACTCTCTCATTTTTTTTAGCTCACTCCCCGAGGCATATTTTCCTTGTAACTCATTGTGTGTGAGGGCTACTCTATACCCAACATCACACTACCTCATTTAGCTCTGCTTAGCAAGCTAATGAGATTGTACAAACACATATATCAATAGAAGTATACATTCATCATCTCTGTTTTGTCTGAGTCACCTACTCCAAGTCTGTCAACTTCAAAGAAGCATTGCTCTGGATCTAATGAACCAAATCAAGTGTTCTATAGCTCATTGGAACCAGCTCAAAGTCTACTACAAGCATACAAAATCTCAAAGGATTTCATTCAGCCATTTGGGAGAAAATCAAATCGAGGTGTACACTGGTATTTGTCTCCAGAGTTCCTGAAAAGTCGGGGGTGATTATAATTTTGCTAAACTTATTTCTCAGTGCATAGTTTATCAATTGAAGTGATTCCACTTGTGATTGGTAACTTACTAAGGTACATTAATACTCCCAAAAGGAATTGTTCCAATTTTAAGTGTGCTGGACACACTGAGTAAAAGTCTGAGCAGGTATCACTACAGGAATAGAAGATTTTACTTGATTTGTGAAGTACCAAGTTATCTGTTTTGATTTGGTCATTACCCAAATCATTTCCAAAGTACATATATGGTTTCTTTATGTCATTAGGAAGCTAAACTTGTGTACTAAGCATATCTGGAAAGAAAAGAGGGCAGGTGTGAAGCAGGTTTTGCAGCACCAACTGATTTCCTGAGTGCATCCATCCATCACTCTCAACAA
>CM035406.1:140550932-140558432 GCA_020310875.1 Ceratopteris richardii
GCTGCCTCCTCAGTGTAGGCAGCAATCTTGCTCCTGTACCTGCGGAGGTGATTGCGCTCTCGGCGGACCAGTCGACACACAGGACTATCACAAATGCCTAATGACGCACACTGGCGGATCTCCATGAGAGCGCGAGTAGCAACATCAGCCTCATCTCGATACCGGTCCCGGTCCTGCTGCATAGCCCGTAACGCATCCCGCGAGGTCTGCCATTGAGCCGCGGCAGCAGCACGAATGCGATCGATCGTCATAGCATACTGCTGGTGAAGTGCAGCGGTCGCTGAGACGGAATCAAGGGAGAGACGGGTGGCGTCGGCGCCATCACTCGCGACGAGGCTCGCATCACGAAGTAGGCCCAAAAATGGTGGGTCGTCGTCGAGGCTAGTCGGGATGGAAGGCGGCGGGTCGGAAGGCTACGCGGCGGGTGGTGGTGGGGGTGGGGCCTGGGTAGGCTGGGGGTAAGCGGGAGAAGCAGGGGGTGAGGGAGGATGATGGGAGGTGGAAGCGGACTCAATGGAAATGGCTGGAGAGGAAGGGGGCTGGGAGGCAGCGGCCGAGGGGTGGAAATGAATGGGCGAGGCAGGGGTAGGGGTAGGAAAGGAATCCATCAAACGCGTACGGACTCAGCGAGCTGGAGAGGGAGTGGAGGCGGCGATGGGAACAGATGCCTGCGGAAGAGTGCTAGGGGCGGTGGGCACGACAACTGGTGGCGGGGGAGGGGGTTGGGAAGAATGGACAACAGGTGGAGTATGGGCGGGGTCAAGAGTGCGGCTGGATGCAATGAGCTGTGTACCAGGCAGATGAAATAGCCAAGCCAACACAGGGGCGGAATAAACGGAGAACGAACGGGTGCCGCGGTGTAGGGCAGTATGGAATCGGCGAGAGCGCAGGAGGAATGACTGGAACATGAGAGTGCCATATGGAAATGGGCGGCCATGTAAAAAACAGAAGAGGGGGTCTGCTATATGAATATCGTGCAACGGAAGGTCTGAGGAGGGACTACGAAACAAGAAGAGGAAAATGAACAAATGAAGGACAGTGAGCTGGTAGTGTGTGGGCATGGCATCAACGCCATATAATGAAATGCAGAAAGCGATGGTCTCTTCCCGAGATAACCGTGAGTAAATGGACTGCGGAGAATGAAACGAATGAAAGCTAGAACCTATGTCGGCAGCTATGACCGCAGGGGTCAGCAAACCGGATGGAAAATGAGGGAAGTCAAGCAATGCTGTGCGAATATCGGACCCTTCTGCCTCGGATAAGAGGAGGGAGGCCAGGCGCCAAAGACCGGCCTGACGCAGGCAACCCTCGGGAAGGAGATCGATGAGCGGGATGGGATACAAGGCTAAATGCAGACGGATGGAGAGGGTCGAAGACGGGTCGCGATAGTCAACGATGGAGGACGAGGACGGATGGGGAACAGGAGAGGTGGAATGACTACCGGAACTATGTGCGGGTTGGCCACTGGAACTATCGGAGAGCGTCGGCACGGATGTGGGAGGCGGCGCTGCAACGGGAAGGTGGGGACCGGGGGGAAGAGGTCTAGGGCTATGTAACAAGGAACCAGAGAGGGAGAGGCATGGAAGGGAAATCGCGAAAGGCTGACTACCCTGTAAATGGGTAGGGGTGGAAGGGGTAATAGGGCGTGGTGCACGAGGGACGGGGTGGACTAAGGAGGGAAGGGTGGTCCGAGGGGCGATGAGTAGGGTGGCGACAGGGACGGTCGAGATGGAAGCCAGGGTGGCAGACTGGGAGGGGGCCATAGGCAATAGGGGGCCTACCTCGGGAGGGAAAGGACCGAAATCCAAGGCCGAAGGAGCAAGCTCTGAGTACGCCTCGGTAGCCATGGAGGAATCCTGCTGAGGAGCGGAAGACGCCATAGGTGCAGAGCAAAACGCTGTCACAAAGTGCTGCAACCACAGATAGCAATGGCTTAAGAAGAGAACTCTATATGGAACGGGGAAAAACCTAGGAAAACACCGGAAATGGGAACGGAGAATCCAAAAAATGGATCCGGCATGAGCAAATACCCTAAAAACGATTGTAAAAACGTGGAAAATAGAGGGGTACACGATTAAATACAAAGGAAACAACTAATATAGAGTGAAACTATATACAAAAAAAAATAAAATAAAATAAAAAAGAAGTGAAATATGAACAAAAGAAAAGAAAAAAATAAATAAAATAAAAAATAAAATAAAAGAAATTTGAAAAATAAAAATAAAAATAAAAATAAACTAAAATAAAACAAGAGAGAAGAAAAGAAGAAAAGAAAGAGTGATACCTGGATGGGGCCGCCGTGAGTTGCCGATTGAGTGGGGGGGCGAGAGGATTAAATAGAGGGGGGGGGGGGAGGGGGGGGGGAGGGGGGGGGAGGGGGGGGAGGGGGGCGCAGGGGGGCGGGGGGGGGCGGGGGGGGGGGGGGGGGTCGGGGGGGGGGGGTTTGGAAAAATAACCAAAAAAAAGAAAAAAATGAAGGAAAAATCCAAAAAAATGGTCAAAAAATTATGAAAAAATTTTCATGAAATTTTCTACAGGGTTAGCCTAAAAACCTTCATCAAACCACAGAGAGCCTCCATTTATTCCTCCTATTTGGCAAGAAAATGACATCGGAAAAGGATAAAAAATGCCATAAAAATGCTAAAAATGCTTAAAAAATTTCCAAAAATACCCAAAAAATTTTACTTTTGCAGAGGTTATGAAATGCCTTCTAGGTTTTCTAAAAACACCAGTAACAACGATGAAATTGAGAAAGAAAACTACTAAAACTGAGCAAAATGTGATGAGAAAGATATGTACAACCTGGACAGATTTTGCAGTGTGTTGATGATAGGCCTTGAGCCTTGATATGTTGACCAGTGGCAAGGCCTCTCCTTTCAGCGTCTCTAACTCCACAGCACCCCAATTTAGCATTGTTTTGACTCTGTAAGGTCCTTCCCAATGTGGAAGCCATTTTCCTCTCAGTTGTGTATGAAGATGAGGTCTATGGAGAAGAACTAACATGCCTACATCAATGTTGTTGCTCCACAGATGTCGATCATGTGTCTCCTTCCTCTTCATCTGAGTTTCTATCAATTGTTTTGTTGCTAGTAGACGAATCTCCTCTACTTTATGTAGTGCTCCGAGCCTCTGAGAGACATCACAATCCTTCTTGCCCTGCATGAATGCTATCTTAGGTGATCCATGTAAAAATTCAAAGGGATCAATGGGCAATATGCCATAAACTAGCTGGAATGGAGAATATCCTGTGGCCTCTTTGTAGGCTAACCTGTATTCCCATAGTGTACCTTGATAAGCAATGCCCCATGAAGTGGGCTATAACATACACTCCTTTCTTAACATTGAGATTAAAACCTTATTTGTCGACTCAGCCTGTCCATTGGCTCTTGGATAGTAAGCACAAGAGGTCCTATGTAGAATTCTATACCTGTTGAAAATTTCCTGCAGGACCTTATTGACAAAATGTGTACCTTGATCTGTACAAATTTCAAGTGGGCATCCAAACCTGCAAATGATGCTACTATAAATGAAATCGGCAATAGTTTGGGCAGTGCAATCGGGGGAGGCAATAGCTTCTGCCCACTTTGTCGCATAATCTGTAGCTATCAAGAGATATTTTTCTCTTTTTGGAATTGCGAGAGGATAGATGGGCCCTACAAAGTCTAGCCCCCACTTCTCAAATGGTTGCCACGAAGTGGAAACAACCAAGGGGTTATGCCTCTGCTTTGTTGGCTTAGGTCCACACCTCTGGCAAATGTCACATGCCTTTCCCCATTCATCTGCATCCTTAAATAGTGTAGGCCACCATAGACCAGCATCCAGTATCCTCTGACTCATAATGTGCCCTGGAAGGTGCCCACCACCTGTTCCATCATGTGCAGAGTGAAGGACTTCCCTCACTTATTCTTCTTCCAAACACTTCCTGAACCTGTCATCCTTGCCCTATCTATACAATTTATCTTCAATGAAGGTATATGGTCTACTCTTGATTAGCAGTCTCTTCTTTTGTACAGCACTAGCCTTTTCTGGATACAACCTAGTTTTAATGAAATTTTTGATGTCATAATACCAACCTTGAGCTTGTACAGCAAACAGATGAGCATCTGGAAAGTCATCATTGATTCCACTAGTTTGATTCATCATATTGATTCTGGATAAGTGATCCGCCATAGCATTTTCTTTACCTGGTTTATGGACTACAGAAAAATCAAACTCTTGGAACAACAATAACCACCTCCATATTCTACCAGTGGCTTGTGGTTTATTGAGTAGGTATTTTAGTGGTTGGTGATCTGTTATAATAATAAATTTTACTCCCAGTAAGTAATGACGGAATTTTTGGACAGCAAAGACCATTGCTAGGGCTTCCCTTTCTGTAGTACTGTAATTCCTTTCAGCCTTGGTCAAGATTCTACTGGCATATTGAATTGGTCTGTCCACTTTAAATTCTTCACTGGGTTGGGTCAAAACTGCCCCCACTGCATAGGCACTGGCATCTACATGTATATGAAAGATTTTTGACCACTCAGGTGTGACCAAAATAGGAGTAGACACTAACCTTGATCGTAATGTTTGATATGCTTTTTCCTCCTCTTCTTCCCATTTAAAAGGTACTTCCTTACCTGTAAGTCTAGCCAGAGGTCTAGCTATCTCTGCATACATTTTTATAAACCTTCTATGGTATCCAGTATGCCCCAAGAAACTCTGAATCTCTTTAGGGGATTTAGGTTTAGGCATCTTTAATATAGAAATGATTTTGTCGGGATCTGGGGCCATACCTTTAGCCGACACCACATGTCCTAAGAGAGTTCCTTCTGTCACAAGGAAATGACATTTGTTTGGATTGAGCTTTAACTTAGTCTCCCTGCATCTTTTGAAAACATTCTGCAGCTGCCTCAAGTGGTGGTCCAAACAATCTAGAGGAGTTTCTTTGTGAGATCTTGAAAACGAAGAGAAGTCATCCATGAAGATTCTAAGTGATTCCAGCAATAGGGGGCCAAAAATGAGATTGACCGTTCTGTTAAAGGTGGCTGGAGCATTTCTGAGCCCAAATGGCATTTTTACATACACATATGTTCCCCAAGGTGTGATAAAAGCAGTCTTGTCACGACCCTCTGGATGTATTGATATTTGGTTATAGCCACTGAATCCATCCATAAAGCTATATAATGCATGCCCAACCACTTCTTCAATGACCTGTTCTGCAAAAGGCATTGGGAAACCATCTGGAATGGTCACCTTGTTGAGTGCTCTAAAGTCAATACAAATTCTGATTTTATTAGTATTCTTCTTTGGTACTATAACCATAGGTGAGAGCCACTCTGAGTGTTCAACAGGAATGATGATTCCTGCATCCTCCATCTTTTGGATTTCCACATAGATAGCTTCAGCATATTTTGGATTAAGTCTATAACTCTTTCCTCTTATGGGTTTGGCTCCATCAACCAGAGGGATTCTATGCTCTCCATAAGTTGCAGGCACTCCTTCTAAGTCTTTATAATGCCAAGCAAAAACATCTACATACTGGGTCAAGAATGATTTTACCTTTTCAAGGAGCCCTGAGTGGCTCCACAACCAAGTGGCCACCAAAACTGGCCGATTATTGTCTTGAGTGCCTAATTGTATTCCTTGGACAGGATTTCTCTCTACCATATTATCTTCGTGTGCATCTGCTTCCTTTTCTTCTTCTACTAGCTTTTCGTACATTGCTTCATAAGCAGGTGTATTTTGGACTTCAATGTGTTCCTCCTTGTCTTGCATCCATCCTGCAGGGATTTCTTGAATTGGGAAAGACCATTCTTCACTAGAATTTTTTACCTTGCCTTTAGCTTTAGAAACTTCTTTATCTGTGGTTGTCATATCCTCCTCCAAGTTGTATTTGAGGGGTGTCTTCCTGCCCCTTCTGTGGTCTGTGATGGGCTCTCCCAATCCATCAACCTGGACTTTTTCCTTATCTTCATCATAACCTTCAGTCGTGCAAGAATTATTAAGAAAAATTCCAAAACAAGAGGAAGAGTTGCCTGCTTGGAGCCAATTTAGAATATCCTCTCCTTCCTCGAAATCTATTTGGGGTTGATCCTCCGATTCTGTTTCCATGCAAATGCCAACTGTTTGCATCATGCTAATGTTTCCTTGATTATCTGAGCCCTCTTCTAAATGAATCTGTGTCAGCTCTTGACCTTTCTTTTTTACCCACATAGTGTCCTTGCCCCAATCTCAGCTATG
This sequence comes from Ceratopteris richardii, assembly GCA_020310875.1. NCBI lineage: Eukaryota > Viridiplantae > Streptophyta > Polypodiopsida > Polypodiales > Pteridaceae > Ceratopteris > Ceratopteris richardii. The sequence continues at coordinate 140,557,158 of CM035406.1, forward strand.
GTCGTCCAATTAAGAGAGGAAATCCTCCTTCAACCTGGGGCTATCTTAAAACCACAAAATCCAGAATGAATAGATTACCTTGTACTTCAAGTGGAACTTTTGGGATCACTCCCAAGGGCCTTACTTTGCTCTGATCTGCCAAAGTAACAGTGAAATTTGCAAGCCTTGAAGGATGGAGTCCAATCTTTTTCATTGTGTGTTCAGGCATCAAGTTAATGCCAGAACCACCATCCACAATAACTCCTTGAAATTCATGACCTTTGATAGATATTGTCAGCCGAGGACTTTTATAATCTGTAAGGGGTGCTTCCCCTACAATTTTTCCTTTATGTTAAACAGTAGCCTTTGCCACCAAACTTGTAGTGGAAGCCTCATCAATTATCTGCAATAACTCTGATCTGAATTTCCCATCCATCTTTATTAATTCAAAAATACTAACCTCCTTCTTCATGGACTTGAGTAGTTTTGAAGCCTCTGATTCCTTGAGAGCTTGGACTCCAGTTGACTTATCAAGCTCCTCATGAGCCCTGTTGAAGGCATGCCCAATGGCATCACTGGTGCATATGAGATCTCCTTTTTGACTTGTATCTGCACCTGTGGTGACTTTATCTTCAGATGTTTCTCTATTTTGATTCCCTTCTTTAATCTTTGATTCTTGTCCTATGTCTACTTGAGCCTTCCCCTTGCTTCTTGTCTGCACAATCAAAGATTCTATTTCTTCTAGTTGCACCACCCTGGTAGATGGATATGGTTCATTGATTGGATCACACACTTCTTCCTTGTGCACAGAAATCATTTGAATGTGGGGCCTGGAGGAAGAGGCTTGATTCTTAGGACAACAATTTGTATAATGGTCTCATGCATCAGGGCAGTTCCTGCAGGGAGGGGCATTTTCTGGTAGGGTGCACCTACTTTGATAATGCCCACATTCTCCACATCTGAAACAGATGATTGGCCTCCTAGGCCCATTTCCAAAGTTATTCCTCTGTCTAGGATTATAGTTGTTACCTTGATTTGGTGCAGCAGCCATCACATTTGCTGGTGTTGGGGGTCCTCCTTGTGTCCAGTATGTCGTTGCAGGCATTCCTCTTGATTGGCATTCATGGGCCTCATGGCCAACCTTCCTGCATAATTGACAAGTCACACTTAACAGAGGACATTCACTTACTATGTGACCTTGCTTGCTGCACATGGAACACCAAAGTCCACTCTTGATGCCACCTCCTTTGAGCTCCTACAACTCGTGCCGCAGCTGAGCCAATTCCTCTGCCTGGG
>CM035406.1:140565932-140685932 GCA_020310875.1 Ceratopteris richardii
AACAACATGGAGGATTTCGGTGAATCACCTTCACCCAAGGTAACACTTGAGCAATAACTAGAGCTCCTATGGCACAAACTACGAGGTGCTCAAAACGAGATCTGACAACGCGATGAAATACTCGAAAAGATGCAAACTGAAGAATTACCAGTTTTTACGGTTTGATGGCCGTAAGGATGGCCCTTTAATCCTTTCATGGCTTTCAGATGTGCATGGCCATCCCTTACATAGAAGGAGGGTGATACGGTTACTACCTACACGGAGTGGTTTTGGCAAAATTTACTATTAGTTCGAATGCTTGTAGCGGAAATACGAAGATGGTTTGGAGCTTGGAATCCAAACTAAGCTTCACACCCTACATCCTACAACCCTCAATGAGGCTATATCTTTTGCCTATGATGCAAAGAAAGAATTCCAGTCCATAACCAAGTCACTCTGTCTACAACAACCATCTCAACAACCACTTTTTGTTAAATCAAATCTTCCCATGAAACATACTTTTAATGCTCCATCTTACCTTAGTTTTCCTCATCCACCGCAATCCAATTACTCAACTGCACCTGTTGTTTCATCTCTCCAACCTACCAAACTACCTACCCTACAAACTTCAGCGATGGATGCCCAACAGAAGCGACCAAGAATCAATTGCTGGAATTGTGGCAAACCTGGACATAAAAAAACAAAGTGCCAATTGCGACCTCTTAACATGAAAATAGATGTAGCTCAATTACATAAGATGGAGGCCCATAATGAAGAAATTCCTCCTCTTTGGACAGAGGAATCATTGGAGAAGGACTTAAGTACCTTGGGTAACGATATCTCTCTTCATTCTCTACTTTGCATGCAGGGTACTATAAACAACAAACTCATTAAAATTTTACATGAAGATGGTAGTTCACATGAATTCATTTCACATTTATTAGTACAACAACTTAAATTAAAAAGGTCTCCTTCTTTGTATAAAGTAAAAGTTGCATTTCAAGGTAATCGTTATAATGTAACACAAGAAGTGCAAGATGTTACGATTAGCATAGGCCCATATATTGATTCACGAACATTTTTAATTGCACCTTTGCAATCTTACAATGTTATACTAGGTATGCCCTTTCCGTCATCATTATAACCCACGCATTGACTACCACACACATCCTTTCAACTTTGAATTTAAAGGTCAAATCATTACGTTGTCTGCAAGGCATGATTTCCCACTATTTCCATTGATTAGTCATACTCAAGTAAAACGACCATTTAGGAAAGGATTATTCATGCATTGTTTTTGTCAATGTCATCAATGATTATACTCATACACTTCCTGATGCACATAAACCTTTCATGACTACTTATAAGGATTGTTTTATGTTTGAGTATCCTTGTGAACTACCACCATCTCGAGGATCCTTTAACCATAGCATAGACTTAGTCCCTGGTAGTTCTCCTCCTCATAAAGCACCTTATAGACATGGCCCACTACACCAAAATGAAATAGAAAACCAAGTAAAAGACCTACTATAGAAAGGACTTATAAGGCCTATTTCTTCCCCATTTGGAGCACCAGTTCTCTTAGTAGAGAAGAAGAATAAAACTTATCGAATGTGCATTGATTATAGAGCCCTTAACAAGATCACAATAAAGAATAGATATCCTATTCCTGCCATTTGGATTTACTAATGCCCCTGCTACATTTGCAATAATGATGATGAACATTTTTCTTGATTACCAAGATTTTGTTCTTGTATTTTTTGACAATATACTTGTTTATAGTAAGAATGAAGTGAGCATGAGAAGCATCTTAAAATAGTTTTTCATTTACTATGAGAGAACACACTTTATACTAATCATGAAAAGAGTTACTTCTTTCAATGTAAGCTAGAATATCTAGGACATATTATTTCAAGTGAAGGTGTGCATGTGGATCCAAAAAAGATTAAAGTTATAGTAGAATGGCCTACACCACAATCAGTCAATGATGTTCGTTCTTTTCTTGGGTTGGCTAGTTTTTATAGGAAGTTTGTTCAAAATTTTTCTTATTTAGCATTTCCCCTTACTTTTTTATTGAAATAGAAAATAAAATTTGCATGGGGACTTACCAAACAACAATCACTATCTTATGGGCTCTGAGGTCTTAATCAAAACCGATCAACAGGCTATTAAGCATTTATTAAATGAGCCCTTAATCTCTGATTGCCATCTTAAATGGGCATCATTCATTCAAAATTTCCAACCCATGATCCAATATCAGCATGGTAAAGCTAATGTTGTAGTTGATGCTCTTAGCCGATTTCCTTCACATTCTGTTATTTTGCATAATATTTCTGCCATCCAAATACATTCTTTTCAAGAAATGGTTTCCACTTATGCATCTGATTTGTATTTCTCACGTGCATGGCATGACTTCAACAATGGTGCATCTTTATCTGATGAACATTATACATTTCATAATGGTTTTCTTTATTTTCAACATAGTTTATGCATAACCCAAGCTTTTAAAGATTTTGCCATCAAAGAAATGCATGAACCATCTTACATGGATCATGGAGGCATACAAAGCACCATTTTTGCCTGCAAAGACCTTCTTTTGGCCACACATGGAAAAAGATATTCCACATTATGTTTCTCAATGCATTGTATGTCAACGTGTAAAACGTCATCATGGTAAACCATTTGGATTATTAATGCCACTTTCCATTCCGAACGAACCATGGGAACAGATTTCTATGGATTTTATCACAGGTCTTCCCATCACTTCATCACATAATAATATGATTTGGACAATAGTTGACAGGTTTAGTAAATATGCATATTTCATTCCATGTAGGAAAAATTTGTCTACACCTCAGGCTGCAAAATTATTCATTAAATGCATTTTCCCACATCATGGATTTCCTAAAGTAATGTTGTCTGATCGTGATGTTAGATTTGGTAATCATTTTTGGGTTGCCTTATTTCAACATTTTGGTTCTAAAATAGATTTTAGCTTTGCATTTCATCCCGAAAGTAATGGACAAAGTGAGGCTACAAATAGTACTATTCTTGATTTATTACGTTGTTATTGTCAGGGGAGCACTAGATTGTGCTCTCTGACTTCACTAGACAAGATTTCGGAAATACACTTATGATTACACGAACACCCACATAGGGAAAATAATACAAGAAGACGGATTCGATACAAGACGTCCCACAACCCGGGACCAATAGGTATGGAGAACTAGACTAGAGATGATACAGGAGATCCCACAACCCGGGATCGTAAGTATGAGACAAGATGTCTAGATTACAAGAACTCCCTTCTAGGAGATGAACTGAATACAAGAAAGAACTTGACAAGATCCCGTACTACGAGATTACAAGAGGACAAGACAGGATGTCCAAGAACTAGACTAGACAGGACTAAACAAGAAACAAGACAAGAACTGGAACTGGAACTTGGAGAGTACTTACTTGGCAGTCACGACTCCTTGAGCTCCCAAGACTAGTATTGGCAAGACTGATTATGAATGTGGCAAACCCCTCCTTATATAGGTTTTCAAGGGTGGTTCCCAATGGCGGTTGCGACTTGATGGTGTCATCATGATGTCATCGACTCGGAGCATGGTCTCTGGATGTCAGAATCAAGCAAGAAGACATTCGATCTTAGGGTTTTGGCATGTTCCGAATGCAATGGAAGCATTAGTGTCCCCGAATTATGAACCAATCATGAGATATAGGATTCACATGGAATCTAAGATTCAAGATGGTTTCCTTTGTCCATGACATTACCTCCCCCTCAAGCGACGAGTTCCACGAGGAGCGGTCATGTTCTCTGGTCTTGGCTTCATTGGATTTTTCTTATGGAATTCTCGGACCTTGATTGGTGCTCTTTGAAGGTTTTCTGCAGGTTCCCAAGTATGATCACTAATGTCATACCCTTTCCAATGAATAAGGTACTCTAATCTTCCTCAGGATATTCTCGAATCTAGGACATGCTCGACTTCAAATTCTTCATGATCATCAATCTCGATAGGTGGTGAAGGACTAGGTCTCTCCCCCCTCAATGGTGAAATCTGATATGGTTCCAACATGGATACATGGAAAACTGGATGTATTCTTATGGTACTTGGTAGCTGGAGCTTGAAGGTGACTGGATTAATCTTGGCCAATATGGTAAATGAACCAAATCTTTGATGATCTAACTTTGCACAAGGCCTTGAAGTTTGCAAATTGTTTTTGAGTAACCATACTTTATCCCCAATTTGATACGATGGATTCTGGACATGATGTTGATCTGCATAGTACTTATATTGTTGTTGAGCTTTATGGATCTCTTCCTTGAGTTCTTTGTGTATGTCCATCAGGTACTCGGCCTTGTCTCTAGCAGCTGGGTTCTTGACATGATTTGAGAGTTGTATATCCATCCTTGGATGTTGTCCATAGTTTGGAAAGAAGGGAGTTTGCTTAGTAGATGCATGAACACTATTGTTATAGGCAAACTCTGCAAAGGGTAACAACTCAAACCAATCATTTTGGTGATAGTTGCTAGTGCAACGGAGATATTGCTCTAGGACTTGATCCACCCATTCTGTTTGTCCATCAGCCTGTGGATGATTTGCTGTAGATAGTTTAACTTGAATACCAAGGAGCTTGCAAAGATTGTTCCAAAAGTTGGATATGAATTGTGGACCTCGATCATTGACAATATCATGAGGCAATCCATGAAGCCTAAAGATGTATCTGAGAAAGAGTCTAGCAGTGGCTACACCTATGATTGCCTTTGTAGTTGGAATGAAGTGTTTCATCTTTGTGAATCTATCCACAATAACAAGAATGGCATCATACTTATCTGACTTTGGTAGATCTGTGATGTAATCCATAGATAATGAAGCCCATGGCCTTTCTGGAATAGGTAAAGGTTGTAAGAGGCCATGAGGCTTATGTCATGGTACCTTAGATCTATTGCAAGTGTCACAGGTTCGGATATATTCTTTGACTTCCTTCCACATTTGAGGCCACCAGAAATCCCTGGATATGAGTTCTATTGTTTTATTTACTCCAAAATGTCCTGCTGCAAGATTGTCATGACGTTGTTGAAGTACTTGGATCCTGGGCTTTCTTGGAGGGACATACAATAGGTTCTTATAGAATAGTAATCCGTCCTTTTCCTAGAATTCATTTACTTCTTGGACTTTTCCTTCTTGAGTTTTTTGCTTAACATTACAAAATAATTCATCTTGTGGTAGATTCTCATGAATCAAATGATTCAAGGCTGAATCTTCAAGATGGGTTGAAGAGATAGTTGCTACTTGAAGATGCTCAGGCTTGAGTAATACACTCTCTTGTTGATCGAAGGCCTCTTCACCCTTCTTTGGTGCAAGGTAAGATCTTCTTGACAAGGCATCTGACTGACACTGTTGCCATCCTGGACGATATGTGATGACAAAGTCGAACCTGGATAAAAATTTACTCCATCGAGATTGCCTTCTGTTGAGGATGTGGATGGTCATAAAATACTCTAGGTTCTTGTGATCTGTATACACAATAACTTTATGAGCTGCTCCTTCTAGATGGTGACACCAAGTATCAAACGCGTCCACTATGGCAAGAAGTTCTTTATCATGAATTTCATAATCAATTTATGGAGGAGAAAATTTCCTTGAATTATATGCCACTGGATGTAGGTGTCCATCATCTCCATATTGTGAGAGAATGGCCCCTAGGGCAAAGTCTGATGCATCTGTCTCTAAGAAGAAGGGCTTACTAGAATCAGGATGAACTAGAATTGGAGCAGTAGTGAATGATGATTTCAAGGTTTGAAATGCTTTTTGTGCTTCTTCGGTCCATGAGAATTTGGAGTTCCCTGTAAGCTTGGTAAGAGGTGTCACTATCTTGGAGTAATCTTTGATGAATATCCTATAGAAGTTGGCAAACCCTAGAAAACATTGTACATCTCAAACACATGAAGGTGGTTGCCAATCAAGGATTGTCTAAATCTTCTTAGGGTCCATAAAAATTCCTTTATCTAATACAATGTACCCTAAAAATTCCACTTTTGTCTTATGGAAGGAGCACTTCTCCAATTTCGCATATAATCCTTTTTCTCTTAGTTTCTCTAGGACTATCTTTACATGACATTCATGATCCTCTAGATTTTTGGAGAATATCAAGATATCATCAAGGTATATTACAACAAAATCATCTAAATATTCTCAAAAGATATCATTCATCATATGTTGGAAGACAGCTGGAGCATTTGTAAGACCGAATGGCATACCTACATATTCAAAATGCCCATACCTTGTTCAAAATGCTATCTTCCATTCGTCTCCTTCTCTGATGTTGACAAGGTTGTAAGCTCCTCGAAGATCAATTTTCGTGAAGAATTTTGCTTTTCCAAGGTGTTCCAAGAGCTCTGATATGAGTGGTAGAGGGTATCTGTTTTTTATAGTGACTTTGTTCAATCCACGATAGTCTACACACATCTGGACAGTCCCATCCTTCTTCTTTACAAATAGAATAGGAGCTCCTGCTGGAGACTTGGAGTGTTGGATAAACCCCTTTGCTAGATTCTCATCAATGTTCTTGCGTAGTTCTGTAAGTTCCTCTGGGGATAGTCTATAGATTGGTCCAAAGGGTGGTTGTGCTCCCTCTTGAAGGTCTGTGGGGCAATCATAAGGTCTATGCTCTGGGAGGATATCTACATTCTTCTTTTCAAAAACATCTTCAAAGCCTTTGTACTGATTGGGTAGCTGTATTGGATCATCTTTCTTGGATTCTTGAGCCAATACGGCATAGATCATATATGTAGGTTCCTTCCTTACTACATGTATGAAGGCTTTGGCTCTGACATATACTAGGTTCTTCTGGATATCTCAACGGGTGATTTTATTCTTTTCCCAATTAATGTATGGATTATGCTTCTTTAACCAGGGCATTCCAATGATAACTAGATGTATTGGGCTCGATATTACATTGAGACATATGTGGGATTCATGGTCACCAAGGTGTACTCTTAATGGTGTGGTTTCCATGGTTATATTCCCAGATGCTAGAGGTCGTCCATCTACTACTTCAGCTACTACTGGTTTGTTCTTCCGAAGTACAGGAATTCCATGTTTCTTAACCAATCCTTCATCGATGAAACATGAGGAGGCTCCTGAATCTACTAAGGTTGTAAGGGAAAGGGTCTTCTTGGGCATGATTAACTTGACAGGTGCAAGACATGTTTGTTGATATATTTAGGTAGTGATGTGTGTGAACACTCTAGGACCGCCGGGGCACTTTTTTCCCTCTTTAGGAGGTTTTTTTCCCCCGGCTTGTATATACGCCTATTGCCCTAATGGGCTACTTATCTTTGTACATTCTCTAGTAATACATTCAGTCTTGTGTGTTGTGCTCCAAGCTTCTTCCTCTTCCTTGTGCTGTTCGCGTGCTTCCGCAGACGTCTAACTCCAACAATTGGTATCAGAGCAGGTCGTTGATTCTTCTAGGGCGCCGTCGACACTCCTCCGTTTGCAGTCTCAGATTCGCACAAAATTTGGTGAGCATACTCAAAGTGTTTTCGAGATCAAAACATCTTCGCTCTGTGGTGCCGAAATCGCGATCTGAGCTCGTTTCGGCCTCCGAACGCACTATCGCAGTGCTTGTGCAGGCTATTTCGTCCTTTTGTGCCAAAGGTATATACCAGTTTCTGTTTGCCAGTTTAAGCTTCTCGAAGTCTGCTACAGGTCTAGCAGAACTCGTCTGGGCAGTTCTGTTCAACTTTTTGAGATACAGTCAATTTTCTGCATCAAGGTATTTTAGTCACCGGCCATGGCTGAAAGCAGTGATGTATTCCGTATGTTGGCTGTTGAGGATAAGTTGGATGGTACCAACTACCCATTATGGGCTTATATGATGTGACATGTACTGGTTGCAAAAGGATTGTGGAACATTGTGCAGGGTGTTGAAAGACGTCCTGTTACACCTGTAATGACAGGTACTGCAAATACAGGTGTTGGAGCTGATGAAGATGGTGTCGAAGATGATATTCCGCAGATTCCTGTTCGTGCTGCTGTTTCCGTTGCACCTACTGCAGAGCAGATTCGTTGGGATGGCAGAGATGCCCAGGCACATGCATTGATAGCTTTGTCTGTCAAACGTGCCATTATTCCTCACATTCGCTCTTGCAGAACAACAAAGGATGCTTGGGATACACTTACCACTTTGTACCAGGCTAGGAATGAGGCTCGTGTTGCTTACCTCCGAAAACAGTTGGAGAGTGAGCACATGAATGAAGGTGATTCGATGGACAGTTTTCTTACAAAGATCAAGACCTGAAGGAACAATTGATTTCTGCTGATGAGGTTATACCAGATAGCTCACTTGTGCAGACCGTTCTGAATGGACTTCCTGATTCATATCAGAGTTTTGCCTCTACTCTTCGATTGATGATGAAAGGCAATCTGAATGTCTTGTCATTTGAGGAATTAGTCTCTGTTCTGTTGCAGGAAGATCAGTCCACGCAGAACAGGTCCATTATGCGTGTTGCAGATCAAGCTTTCCTGGCTAGTCAGAAGGGCAAAGGAAAATGGAGCTCTTCTACTAGTAAGCAGAAATCTGCAAATGCTGCACAATCGAAGAACCAGGATAAAGATGAGAAGAAATCAGAAAAGCAGAAATTGTTCTGCAAGTACTGTAAAGGAAATGATCATATTATAAAGAACTGTCCAAAACTGGCTGCTAAAGAGGCAAAGAAGAAAGAGGCTGGAATGGTTGTTGCAGAGGCCTCTACACCAAAAACAGAGTCTGCAAATGTTGTGCAGGAAGAAGAATGGGCGTTTACTACTGTTTGTAGTTTTGACCCATCTTCTCATGATCAGTGCATGTCTGCAGTAGACTCAGATGTTTGGTACTTTGACAGTGGGGCAACCAAACATATTACCTCGCAGCGCAGTTTCTTCTCTTCACTCGAGCCTGCCCCTACAGGGAATACTGTCACATGCGCCAATAACTCCTCTTATCCTGTTATGGGAGTTGGTAAGATCATTCTGACTACTGCTGATGGTAGTTCTTTCACTTTGTCAGATGCTTTATTTGTGCCAGGGATCAAAAAGAACCTGTTATCAGTTTCTGCATTAGCCAAGATTGGCTTGGTTGTGAAATTCGTTGATGACAGGTGTACAGTCCATGATCTCTCAAATGGCGATGTGATTATTGCTTCTGGCATTTTATGTCGTGGGCTGTATAAGCTCATAGACTATGAAAAATCTGTGAATGATTCGGCATGTGCAGTTCATGATTCTCAGGCTATGTCAGATGCAAAGCTTTGGCATGCACGCTTTGGTCATCTGAATTTTGCTAGTTTGTTACGCCTGCAGAAATCTGAAATGGTGTCCTCTTTGCCCAAACTTGAGGCACCTGGAAAACATGTTTGTGAAGGCTGTATTTTGGGCAAAATGCAGCGTTCTTCCTTTCCAAAAGATGGTTCAGTTCGGGCTATGCAGAAATTGCAGCTTGTACATAGTGATGTCTGTGGTCCTATGCAGACACCCTCTTTTGGAAATTACCTTTACTTCGTGACTTTCATTGATGATTTTTCCAGGCATGCATGGGTATATCCACTCAAAGCAAAGTCCGAAGTGTTCATGTGCTTCAAACAGTTTTTGGTTTTGGCTGAAAATCTGTCAGCATGTAAAATGGGCACCCTCCGTTCTAATCGAGGGGGGGAATATATGTCTTCAGATTTTAATGCATTTCTGGCTAAACGTGGGATAAAACACCAGTGTACAGTGCCGTATACACCTCAACAGAATGGAGTTGCTGAACGAAAGAACAGGTCACTCATGGAGATGGCGAGGTGCATGGTCAAAAGTCAGGCTTTACCACATAGTTTCTAGCTTGAGGCTGTCATGTGTGCAGCATATGTACTGAACAGGTGTCCCACGAAAGCGTTGCAGTCTATCACTCCATATGAGGCTTGGCATGACCGCAAGCCATCTGTTGCTCATCTGCGTGTTTTTGGTTGTTTGGCATATGCATTAGTGCCTGAACAACATCGCAGAAAATTGGATGATAAGGCAGTAAAATGTATTTTTGTTGGGTACAGTTCTGAAAGTAAAGGCTATCGTCTGTATCATCCACAGACTAAACGCATTCTGGTTAGCCGTGATGTTGTCTTTGTGGAAGATGCTATTCAGCCATTGCTTTCATGTACTAAGGAGACATCTGTTAGCTCCAAAGACATGTATGATACTTTGATGCCTCTTTTTACAGGTGGACAGGCTAGCGCTGGTCCTAATGAGGCAACTTCTCAGCCTTTGCAGGTTTCATATGATGATGCAGATCATGCCATTTCTGATGCAGATTTACATGATGCACTTGTTGATGAGAGAGCTGATATTGAACAGGCAAAAACTATGCCAAAATGGCTGGTGCAGACTTTGCGTGACAGCAAATTAGATGCACCTTTGTCATATCGTACTCGTTCAGGCTCTCATAGTACCTCCTTTGCATCAGATTGCTATGCTATGGTTGCATCTAGTCTCTGTGATGAGAATGAGCCTGTTTCTTTTGATGAAGCACAAAATTCAGAAAATTGGATGGCTGCTATGCAATCTGAATATGATGCTATAATGAAGAATGGTAAATGGTCTTTATGTGACTTGCCTCCTGGCAAGAAGGCCATTGGCACTAAGTGGGTATACAAGATGAAGCGTAAACCTGATGGTACAGTTGACAGGTATAAGGCTAGGCTTGTTGCAAAGGGTTATGCGCAGGAAAGAGGCATTGATTTTGATGAGACCTTTGCACCTACATGCCGTATGACTACTGTTCGGAGCATTTGTGCACTTGCAGCCCATCATGGTTGGAATGTACATCAGTTGGACATTAAAACAGCATTTCTGAATGGTGACTTGCATGAAGAAGTGTATGTTTTTCAGCCCCGTGGCTTTGTACAGAAAGGGCATGAAAACCAGGTGTGCAGGTTAAAGAAGGCGTTATATGGTTTAAAGCAAGCACCACGTGCTTGGTATGAGAAAATACATGCCTATCTGATTGCACATGGTTTTGAGAACAGTCCAACTGAAAGCACCTTATATGTTAAGCGTGCTAATGATGTGCTTTTGATCATTGTTGTCTATGTAGACGACATGCTGCTCACTGGTCCTCTTGAGAAGCATATTGCTGATTTCAAGGCTGATTTGCATGCCTCATTTGAGATGTCTGATTTGGGGCATTTGCATCACTATTTGGGCATTCAGTTTATGCAAGTTGATGGTGGAATGGCTTTGTGTCAAACGAAATATATTGACACATTATTGCAGCGTTTTGGCCTTGAAGACTGTAAGCCTATTGCCACTCCTATGGAGACAGGTTTACGATTGAGTCTTCATGATGCTGGAGATGCATTTGATGCTGTTCTCTATCAGCAGGCTGTTGGATGCTTGATTTACTTATGCATTACTCGGCCAGATATTCAGTTTGCTGTCTCACAGATGAGCAGGTTTATGCATTGCCCAGGAGTCACGCATTGGAAAGCGGTTAAGCGCATCTTTCGCTACTTGAGTGGTACTCGGCTACTTGGGTTGTTTTATCCCAAGGGGGGATCACTACCGCCAGATTTGCATGCTTTTTCTGACTCAGATTGGGCTGGTTGCTATGACACTCGTGTGTCCACCAGTGGTTTTTGCTTCATGCTTGGTAGCTCATGTATATCTTGGTTGAGCAAGAAGCAGCCTACTGTGGCCACTTCCAGTTGTGAGGCTGAATATAGGGCAGCTTTCACAGCGACTGTTGAGTGTGTGTGGCTCAGACGCCTTATGGCTGATTTGGGTGTTGGCGAGTCTTCTGCCACCACCATCTTCACTGACAGTCAGAGCGCATTGGCAGTTGCGAGGAACCCTGTGTTCCATGCTCGCACTAAGCACATTGAGGTGCATTATCACTATGTCAGGGAGAGGTTCTCTGCTGGGGAGATCAGCTTGGCATATGTGCCCACGCAGGAGAACATTGCAGACCTTTTCACGAAGGCTCTGCCTAGGGAGAAGTTTGAAGCTTTCCGCAAAGCTTTGGGCTTACTTCCTTTTGTGGAGTGATTTCCACATAGCTCGGCACTTCCTTATACATGAGTGCCAGCTCCTTGTTCACCGCATCACTCCCAGGGGGATTTGTTGATATATTTAGGTAGTGATGTGTGTGAACACTCTAGGACCGCCGGGGCACTTTTTTCCCTCTTTAGGAGGTTTTTTTCCCCCGGCTTGTATATACGCCTATTGCCCTAATGGGCTACTTATCTTTGTACATTCTCTAGTAATACATTCAGTCTTGTGTGTTGTGCTCCAAGCTTCTTCCTCTTCCTTGTGCTGTTCGCGTGCTTCCGCAGACGTCTAACTCCAACAATGTTTCTATGAGTGTAGCTGGAATTATGAGACCCTTTCTTATATCATGGTCCGATTGTAGGGTCTCTTTTATAACTGGACTTCCTCGTTTCCCTGTTCTACAAGGGTGGCTGCGACTCTGAGGTTTGTTCTCTTGTTCGGACAATTAATTGCAATATGTCTAGGGTTTCCACAGTAGAGACATAACTTATTAACTCTCCTTTTATGTTTCTCTTCTAGTGTTAGAGGTTGAAACCTAGTTACATCTATTTGCATAGGTTCAGGCATGGACTCATCTTTAATAGTGGATTGGAAAGGTTTCCACTAGCGAGGTCTTCCTTCTACTTGTTTTTCTTGTTTCTTTTCAAAAAGTCGGTTATCACATTGAATAGCTTGCATGATATATTCATTCAATGTTTTAACCTCTGGAATCGTGAGCAAAAGGTCCTTCACATCATCTCTTAAACCCCATCTGAATTGGCTTATGAAATAATCTTCATGCCAAGTGAGATCACATATCAACTGCCTAAATTCAGATGCATAGGTAGAGGCAGGGCAGTTACCTTGACGTAACTTCCGAAGTTTTGTTTCTGCTATTCGACTTGTATCTGCATCTCCAAACGTGGCGGAGAGTTCTCGAAGGAACCCCTCATAGTCCTGAAGTACTACCATGTTCTTCTACAAAATTGGGGCAAACCATGATAATGCTTGGCCACAGAGCAAGGTTCCAATAAACCCGACCTTGGAAGCTTTGTCAGGGTATCTATCAGGTTGCATACGGATATACAATTTAACCTGTTGGAGAAATCCACGAAACTTTGTGCGATCCCCATCAAACTTTTCTGGCATACAAATCTTGGGTTCCTTCATAAATGATGTACTAGGCTGTTGATTCACTTGAATACTCCCTTGATTTTCTTGAAGACTCCCGATTCGTTCTTGTAATTCTTGGAGGAGTGCACCTACATGCACTAGATGTCCCATCTCGACTTGTGTCTGTCGATGACTTAGGTCTTCGACTTGTTGGAGACTCTGAAGTGATGCTATGATCTGCTCATAAGCATTCTCCATGATGCCTGGTCTTGGATAGAAGATAGTCTTGCCGAAATGTCAAGGGAGCACTAGATTGTGCTCTCTAACTTCACTAGACAATATTTCGGAAATACACTTATGATTACATGAACACCCACGTAGGGAAAATAATATAAGAAGATGGATTCGATACAAGACATCCCACAACCCAGGACCAATAGGTATGGAGAATTGGACTAGAGATGATACAGGAGATCCCACAACCCGGGATCGTAAGTATGAGAAAAGATGTCTAGATTACAAGAACTCCCTTTTGGGAGATGAATTGAATACAAGAAAGAACTTGACAAGATCCCATACTACGAGATTACAAGAGGACAAGATAGGATGTCCAAGAACTAGACTAGACAAGACTAGAACAAGAAACAAGACAGGAATTGGAACTGGAACTTGGAGAGTACTTACTTGGCGGTCACGACTCCTTGAGCTCCCAAGACTGGAATTGGCAAGACTGATTATGAATGTGGCCAACCCCTCCTTATATAGGTTTTCAAGGGCAGTTCCCAAAGGCGGTTGCGACTTGATGATGTCATCATGATGTCATCGACTCGAAGCATGGTCTCTGGATGTCAGAATCAAGCAAGAAGATAGTTGATCTTAGGGTTTTGGCACGTTCCGGACGCAACGGAGCATTAATTTCCCCAAATTTTGAACCAATCATGAGATATAGGATTCACATGGAATCTAAGATTCAAGATGGTTTCCTTTGTCCATGACAGTTATTCATTAGATAGTCCAACTAACTAGAATGACAAGTTGCCATTGCTTCAATTTGCTTACAATAACACCACACACACAACTACTAGTCGTGCACTTTTTGAAATTGTTTATGGTAAAAAGCTTCCCACTCCCATGTCACTCACCCAAACGGACATTCCGATGGCTGATTATATTGCTCAAGGTCACATTTCTATACTTCATGATGTTCACGAGCACATTAGGAAAAGTCAAGAGCGATACACATGTAATATCAATACAAAATGTTTAACCAAGGAATTCAAGGAAAATGATCTTGTATGGTTGAGTATCATTAAAAGACTTCTCAAAAATATTTTGCAGCATCCTAAAACTAAACTTGCACCATGCTATTATGGACCGTTTCGCATTATAGAAAAAATTAATGATAATTTATTTAGATTAGATAGACCATCTCATTGGAATATACATAACTCTTTTCATATTAGTTTACTTAAACCATTTAAAGGAACTTTACTACTCACTCCACTACTTGATGATCCTCCTTTGATTGAAGAACAATGTGAAATCTTGGTTCCTGAGAAAATAATTGATCATGATGTCACTACTACACGCACAGGTATTCAATACCATCGATATTTAGTTAAGTACAAAAATCACTCTATGGAAGAATGTCAATGGATACATAAAACACAATTAGCACCTCATTATGACCACTTAATTTCTGCATATCATACACAAACACATTAATGTAATTCCTCCATGAACATTTCTGTGCATGTTTTTTTTACATGGAACATGCTTATTTTCATTCAGTGATGGAACATGTGACTGGCCATCCATGTTTATTTTATTTTATCAACTGAGGTCAGTTGCTTTTTCAGATGAGGGTCATGTTATACATTATGGAATATGTTGAACAATGCATTGTTGGAGTTTTAATTTAAAAATGTATTAATGTGTTTTGGTGTTTTTGATATAGCCGCTGAAGGTTCATGAGGGCATGAAAGCGTGAAAGGGCAGACATCAATAATCCGACTTTAGGGCGGACATCAATAAATCCGATTTTTAATTTAGTTTGTAAATAAATCCGCGTAGAAGGTTCTATTGGTGGTTAGAATAAGGGTCATTGTAGACTGCAATTTCTGATATTAAAAGCAAAGGCTTTCTATGAAAGTCACCAACTTTTACTTTCATGCATGCTTTTTGAAGCCGTCATGTAACCACTCTTTTCGACGTAATCAAAAATTCCTATAAATACATGCACTCGATGGACTGTCAAAACAGAGTGCATGGGGGGAGATTGCACCCAATACTGCGTTCGGTCTCATCTCTTGGCATCTCTATTTTTCTATGTGTTTTCTGCATTCATAACCTCTGTGTGCGTGTGAGCAAGATCCTAATAACATTATCATTGTCAGAGTCTTCGATTTGGCTCATCCCGCTTGAATAGTCTAATAGGACACTGACGTCTTTTTTCAAGCTTGTTATTTCCTTTGCCTTCCAAACTAGCAATGAAACAAGAAGATCTAGGACCCTGAAAACCTTTGGGACTTCTCCTCTGTGGTGCACTTCGATGAAGTCATTAGAATATAATTGGGTCTCTTTGACCTTCTCCACTTTTGAAGCAGATTTTTTGAACTTGGTTCTCTATTCCTTTGGACATCCATCACAATTGATTGAGTCACATCTCTAGCTCCACTTTGCTTGCCTTTCTCGGCTCATTGTCTTAGAGGACAATATTTGATTCTATGATCTTGCACATCACAATGAAAATAAGCATTAGGTAAATTCTTGAAGATGACTTCTAATTTGAAAAGTCCCATTTCATAAATGTAGATTTGATTTGGAGGGGATTAGATCTTTATTGAGATCAACTTCAATTGAGATTTGGGGATGCCATCTAGCATTAAAAGAGTAAAGTTGCACCGTCCTAAATCAGCCCCCCAACATTCACCTTGGATGCAAGCGGCCATCCAATCAGGGATATAATCTCTCTAATAAAGGTGTAAAGAAATAAGGATAGATTGGGAAGTTCCACACAGAGAGGATTCTTTTGGGGATGAAGTTCATGAACCATTTAAATAAACATATGGCAGTGTGAAAAACCTTCCAAGTTCAACATGAAGAGAGTGAAAGGCAATATCTTCATTTTTGAACTACCCTAGCAGGCGTGCAACAAATAGGCCACTATTAATTTTTTCTAATTTCTTCTTTTAACTCTTTTCCTTAAAATTTTTCCACATGACACCGACGTTGTCCCTGCTAGTAGCGTTGCGCCAGCGAGAATGATCAAAAGCACCTTAAGCATTGACGCGTCACCATCATAAAGCATCAAAATCTCGAGGAAGCACGTCTGACTAGAATCTCTAGGAAGCATGTCTGATTATCAGGACAGAGCCATGGTGAGAATTGTAATGGAAACGAGCAGCGATGGAAAGTGCCAGTCATGATGAACAGCACCACCAATCATACAAAATGCGTCACCAATGGAGACCCAAAGAGAGTGCCTATCGTGATAGACCCAAAGAGAACGCCTATCGTGATGAAACGAGTCAGCAATGATGGGACCTTCCAATACGGTCATAATCTTCTCTGACAGGAATCAGTTGCCAAATGAACTATATTGTTGGGAACTCCTTCACCTCTACCACTCTACTATGCCACGTTGCAACATCGTGCCGGAGGAATGAACTGTATTGACTCTACTATGCCACGTTGCAACGTCCTGCCAGAGGAATGAACTGTATTGACGGGAACTCCTTCACGTCTACCACTCTACTATGCGAGCCTCTGGCAGCAATGGCGACTCAGGAATTGGTTTCCATTTGCCAATGTATTACAACAACAACAGGATGCTCTTGTCTGAAATGAAATTGCACGATTCCAAAAGCTAGATCTAGTCAGTGTCAGCTCCAATGCTTTTGCGCTACTTTTGTTGAAGCTGTTGTCTGCCTTTCTAGAATTTGCAAACAACTGCGACACACTTCTCCGACACTCTCAGTTCCATTTGTAGGTTGGCATCTTATGACTGGTTTGATGTCAAAGATGCCCAACCTACAAATTTTTCTCATATAATTTTGATTGGGTTCAAGAAAATTATCAATCAAGGGATCAATGGAGTTCAGATTCTCGGGTCATGCCAACTGATAGTGTACACGGGATAGAGCACACATTTCATGTAACAAATGTCTTACTTAAAGGTTTAATTGGAGGGATCAGGAAGGATTGGTGAGAAGAGACTTTAATATGTCACATTTTGTATAAAAATGGGTGATGCTAACGAATAAAGCCTCTCTTTTTATTCGATTGCTATTTAGATGGCTTGCGATGTGTTCAATGCTTGTTTTCTTTGTCGGTTAGTAGGCAATTATTCTTAGATTTCTTATTCTTGATCTTTATCATGCATAGAGAGACATGATCGGGACCTTCTCTCTCTCTCTCTCTCTCTCTCTCTCTCTCTCTCTCTCTCTCTCTCTCTCTCTCTCTCTCTCTCTCTCTCTCTCTCTCTCTCTCTCTCTCTCTCTCTCTCTCTCTCTCTCTGCATGATGTCATGAGCCATGCCCATCAACATTATGGAATAAGCTACTTATTTAAGGATTAACATAAAGTTGTTACGGTTGTTCCCACCACAATTGAAAGCCTTCCAAGAAACCTGTAAGAAGACTCAAGAGTTGAGAATATGGCAATAAAGCTGAATGTACACTACCAAGGAGACACAACCTCAAGTGCCTCTAGCTCCAAACTTCATCTTTTGGCCAAGCTTTCCACCTATGTAGTTGAAAGTGTCCAAAAACTACAAAATGAGCTCTAATTTTTTCCTAGTTTTGTACCCAAATAAACTCTTAAAAAATTGATGGAGAGAGCCTAATAAGACACTTTGAAGGCTTCAAAATAATGTTCACCTTAAGCATGCTCACTGCTACAATCACCAAGCAACTAAGGCTTCGTGATAGGAAAACCTACTATTAAGTATTCCTTGGGGGGAACACTATTGGAATGGTTGACCTATTAGAAAGTGCTAGTACTTTGTGTTTGTTGTTTGTTGAAGTCCCTCCTCATGCACAATCAACAGCAACGATGATGACTTTAGTGTCTCTGATGACAAGGTGTGCCAAGATCTATGTCTTTGTCACCAACTTAGTCGTACGCCTTAAAGAAAGCCACTTGCGCTTGGTATTGGAGTTTGGAGTCTTTAAGCATGTGAATAACATAAGGAAGAAGAAGAGGCTTGGAACACAACACACAATATTGAATGTATTACCAAGAGAATGTACAAAGATAAGTAATCTGTTAGGTTTAGAAGCATATATACAAGCTAAGGGAAGAAAAACCTCCTAAAGAGGGAAAAAGGTACCCCGGCCATCCTAGTGTGTTCACACACATCACTACCAAAATATATCAAAAAACCCCCCCTCATAGTGATGTGATGGACAAGAAGCTAGCACTCATGTATAAGGAAGTGCCAAGCTATGTGGCATCGATCCACAAAAGGATGTAAGCCCAAAGCTTTGCAAAAAGCTTCAAACTTCTGCCTAGGCAAAGCCTTTGTGAAAAGGTCTGCAATGTTCTCCTGTGTGGGCACATTGTTGGTGCAATTCACAAGCCTAAACATTTGGCTTGTAATTCATACACATATGAAGATGCATAGGAATCAATGCTAGTGGTTAATTACCACTTTATCCTTTTGTAAAAGTCATATTTGACTTGGAATCTTTGTAAACACCTACCAAAAGGAACTCGTGGAAAAGTTAGCTTTGATTGATGGAATATCTCCTATAAGGGAGGATCACTTTTTAGAAGAGAATCAATAATTTGAATTCAAATTCAAATTGGAAGTGAACATCTATATAAACCTCTAAGAAAAAAGTCACGAAATATAAACTCATCATCCCGAGCTTTCATTGTAGTTTCTGAGTGTGTGTGAGGCCTATACTCTAGCCCACACCTATCTACACCATTAGGCAATGATCTTCATGCCTATGGAATTGTATACAAGTGTTCATTAATACATATATCTACATTGTTCATTTCTAAGTTCTCTGTCATAGTGTCTGAAAGTTTGTCATCTTGTGGAGATCATATCTCACTCATTTCTCCATCAAATTCAAAGATCTATAGCTTCTTGGAACCAGCTCAAAGTCTAATACATGCTGTCAAAATTTGAAGGATTTCTATTCAGCCATGTCTGAGAAAAAAATCATCGAAGTGATCACTGGTCAAAGTTTGCAGCAGTCCTAAAATATCGGGGGTAAAGGTTTACTTGCTAAATTCATTTCTCTGAGCCTAGTTAATCTTTTTAAGTAATTCCACTTGGAATAGTTAGCTTACTAAGCTAAATAGATACCCCTAATTTTTCCAATTCCTATTGTACTGGTCATACTAAGCAAAAGATACAGCAGGTGTATGGTCAAAAATAGAAGGTTTTCTTGAAGGCTTGAAGTTCAAAGTTGTCTGTTTGATTCAATCTTTGCATACATCATTTCCAAAGTACATAGGCCATTTTATGGTGTCATTGGAAAGCTAAGAAGGTCTACTTATCAACTCTGAAGCATCAAGGGCTGGTACAAAGCAGGATTTGGCAGTACCTACTCATCATCCTGAAGTATTCATCCATCATTCCCAACAGTGGTATCAGAGCAAGTTAAGGTAAAATGTGAGATGGTTTTCCTTCATTTATTGATAAATTGGACAGGAACAATTATCAGGCATGGTCTCTAAGGATGAAGACATACCTGCAAGGAAGGAGTCTTTATGGATACATCTCAGGAGATGAGGAATTGCCCTCATTCAAAACCAGAGGACTACCAACAAAGGAAGAACATGAAAAGCTCAACACATGGTGTGCCAAGGATGCATTAGCAAGGTCTTACTTACTCAACTCCATCTCTGATTTTCTTTTGCCACATATTAGAAACTGTAAGACATCCCAAGAGACTTGGGAAACCTTGTCATCCTATTTTTCTTCCAACACAAGGGCCAGAAAAAACCAATTGTGGATTGAATTCACCACACTAAGGAAGCAACCTAAGCAGGCTATTTTAGAGTTTGTGACTAAGATTAAAGATGTAGCAGATTAGTTAGTAAGCATAGGAGAAGAGATTGAAGAAGAGCAGATAGTAAGGCAAGTGATCTATGGGATTAAAGCTGATGACAAATGGGAAAGCTTCACCACTGCCATGGACCTATACATGGACATGCAAATTCCAGATCTTACCACTCTTATGGGGCAATGGTTCATTCATGAAGCCAAGCTCAACAAGAATGGAGACTCATCCAAAGGTAATAGCTCTTCTGCCCTACACTGATAAAAGTAAGTCTAAAGATAAAGGCAAGAACAAGAAGATAGAGGATGAAGGCACTACCTCCCAAGCGAACTATGCAGGGAGAGGTAGATCATCAAGAGGAAGGGGCAGAGGAGGTAAGCAAGGTAGGGGGAGATCCTATAACTCCTCACCATGCAACATTTGTGGTTTATCAAATCATACTACAGATGAGTGTTTCAGGAACTACAAGAATCAGAGAGGAAGAGGATATCAAAGAGGTGGATACTCATAATCAAGAGGCAGATTCAACCATCATCAAGGATACAACAACGACTACAATAACAACTACAACAACAACTACAATGGCAACCATCAAGGAGGATTCAAATCCAGAAAGGATTACAACAACTATACAGAAGAGCACGATGATTCTCTTCTGATAATGAACATGACTTCAAAACCAAGTACAAATGATGACCATCTCTTCTACATTGACTCAGGATGTTTAAATCATGTAGCTGGCAATGTAGCTCTACTCTCTGACCTTGAAGAACCAAGAGGTAAGCATCAAGTACAAACAGGTGATGACACCAAGCACTCAGTAGTTAAAGTTGGGAATGTTAATACTTCTGATGGAAATCAGAATTTGTTGAGTAGGGTACTATATGTACCAACCATTACAAAAAACTTGATGAGTGTTGGACAGATTGTGGAAAAAGGATTGCAGGTTAGATTCAACCAATTTGGAGCATTTGTGGAAGATCCCAAGTAGGGGTTCAAGAGAATTGCTAAAGGAGAAAAGACAGGTAGACTCTTTACTTTTGAGCTAGAAGATACAAAAGAATATTGCACTATAAAATTATAAAGATCAAACACTTTCAGAGCTTGAGATTTGGCATAAGAGATTAGGGCATGTGGGAGAAAGAACCTTGAAGCAAATATGCAGGGATCAATGTGTAATTGGAATACCAAATGTTTCCAAACAACACATGATATATAAATGTGGTGCTTGTCAGTTTGGAAAGTCTCACAGGTTACCTTCTCAAGGAAAGGCTACATGCACGAGGACTACCTAGAACTTGTCCATACAGATGTATGGGGACCAAACAAAGACCCCTCAATATCAAGATCAAGGTACTATGTATCTTTTATTGATGATTATAGCAGGTGGACTGTATTGTACTTTATGAAACACAAAGATGAAGTGTTCAGCTGTTTTGAAAAGTATCTTGCACTTGTTGAGAATCAGACAGGGAAGAATCTAAAGAGGCTAAGGTCAGATGGAGGAGGTGAGTACTTCTCCAATGAGTTTGAAGCATTCTTGTAGGACAGAGGAATCAAGAGAGAAATCACCACAAGGTATACTCCTGAACAGAATGGGGTAGCTGAGAGAAGAAATAGATTGATTGTTGAAACAGCTAGGTCAATGTTGAATGAGAAAAAGTTACCTAACTACCTATGGGCAGAGAGTGTTTCTACTGCCACTTACCTCATAAACAGGTTACCATCTAAGTCCCTTGATGGGATGACCCCTTATGAAGCATGGCATGGGAAGAGACCCTCACTTGATCATTGCAGGATATTTTGATGTGTAGCATATGTACACATTCCTTCTCAGATAAGAGCTAAGCTAGACCCTAAAGCTGAGAAGTGTATCTTTATTGGATATGATCTGAATCAAAAAGGGTACAGGTTCTACAACCCTTCAAATAAGGGATTCATGGTTAGTAGAGATGTTGTCTTTGATGAAAATGATTCTTGGTATGAGAATGAATGCAGGAAGTTTAAACTTCCCTATGACTTGGAGGAGGAGTTTCCAAGTCTTGCTAAGGAGGAACCTACTCAGAATGAAGACACCAATTCAGATGATGAAGACATTATCAAGAATTCAAGGCATGGAAGTCCAAAGGCAAACTCAAGATGAAGAAACTTGAAGACATACCTGAATCTTCAAATCAATCAATCAAAGGATCACAAAGGGAGAGTAAGAAACCTATCAGATATGGGTATGACACCTCTCTTGTTACTAAACATTCTGTTTATCTTGCCAAAGACTTGTCAATTGAAGAACCAGGATCTTATGAAGAAGCAAAAACTCAAATAGAATGGAAGGAAGCTATGGATGAGGAGATTGAAGCACTCAAAGAAAGTGACACATGGGAACTAGTACCAAAGAAAGAGTCCATGAAGGTAATTGGATCCATATGGATCTATAAACTCAAACAAAATTCTAATGGGTCAATAAACAGGTACAAGCCAGATTGGTGGCCAAGGGTTTTGCACAAACCCAAGGCATTGACTATGAAGAAACATTCTCACATGTAGCCAAGATGCCAACTATCAAGGTGTTGGTAAGTGTGGCTGCATCTAAGAATTGGAACATGTATCAGCTAGATGTAAAAAATGTTTTTTTGAATGGATGGATTTCAAAGGAGGTATATATGTCATAACCTCCTGGCTATGAGGATCCAAACAAGTTAACATATGTGTGCAAATTGGATAAAGCTCTTTATGGATTGAAGCAGGCACCTAGGGCATGGAATCACAGGCTGACCACATATCTTCAAGACCAAGGTTTTGTCTTCTCTATTCATCAAGAGAAGTAATCCAGAGGTAATATACCTATGTGTATATGTTGATGATATCATACTTACAGGTAATGATGTCAATGGAATCAGAAAAATCAAGACCCAGATGATGAAGGAGTTCAAGATCAGTGATCTTGGTCTACTAAAGTATTTTCTTGGACTTGAGTTAGTCTATACTAACTCTGGAATCTATATTACTCAAAAAAAATACATATAGGATATGTTGAAGAAGTTTCCTTTGCAGGATGCAAAAGTTGCAAGTACTCCAATGGAGGTAAACCTAAAAGTAAGTGCCCATGAAGGTGATGAAATTAATGATATTACAGGTTACCAAAGCATAGTTGGAAGCTTGAACTATGCTACCTTGGCACGGATAGATATTGCATATGGAGTTAGTGTGCTAAGTCAGTTCATGCACAAGCCAAGGGTACCTCACTTAGAAGCTGCCAAAAGAATTCTAAAGTATCTCAAAGGCACTCAACATCATGGTTTGTATTTTCCTTACACTTCAGATTTGGATATCAAGATTTATTCATATGCAAATTGGGCAGGATGTAAGGATGATAGGAGGAGCACTTCAGGATACATTTCATTTGCAGGTGATAAACTAGGTCTTCAAAGAAGCAACCTACTGTTGCTTTATCTTCTACAGAGGTAGAGTATAGAGGATTGGCAAATGCCACTCAAGAAGCTATATGGATCAAGTTATTGTATACAGAATTGGGTTTGTATACTAGGTCACCATTGATCTTTGGAGATAATACAAGCTCACTTCACCTTGCAGCTAATCTTATTTATCATGCTAGGACCAAGCATATAGAGGTCCATTACCATTATGTGAGAGAGAAGTTATTAAGCAAGGACATTCAACTAACATATGTATCAACCAACATGCAGTGTGCAGACTTGTTAACTAAAGCATTGGATGGAACCAAACTTTGCAGGTTCAAATCAATGATTGGATTGCAAGATATACATGAAGACTGAAGATGAAGACCAAGCCAAAATGTTTGTCTTGAGGGGGAGCTGTTGGTGCAATTCACAAGCCTAAACATTTGGCTTGTAATTCATACACATATGAAGATGCATAGGAATCAATGCTAGTGGTTAATTACCACTTTATCCTTTTGTAAAAGTCATATTTGACTTGGAATCTTTGTAAACACCTACCAAAAGGAACTCGTGGAAAAGTTAGCTTTGATTGATGGAATATCTCCTATAATGGAGGATCACTTTTTAGAAGAGAGCCAACAATTTGAGTTCAAATTCAAATTGGAAGTGAACATCTATATAAACCTCTAAGAGAAAAGTCGTGAAATATAGACTCATCATCTTGAGCTTTCACTGTACTTTCTGAGTGTGTGTGAGGCCTATACTCTAGCCCACACCTATCTACACCATTAGGCAATGATCTTCATGCCTATGGCATTGTATACAAGTGTTCATTAATACATATATCTACATTGTTCATTTCTGAGTTCTCTGTCATAGTGTCTGAAAGTCTTTCAACTTGTGGAGATCATACCTCACTCATTTCTCCATCAAATTCAGAGATCTATAGCTTGTTGGAACCCGCTCAAAGTCTAATAGGTGCTATCAAAATTTGAAGGATTTATATTTAGCCATTTCTGAGAAACATTCATCGAAGTGATCACTGGTCGAAGTCTGCAACAGTCCTAAAATATCGGGGGTAAAGGTTTACTTGCTAAATTGATTTCTCTGAGCCTATTTAATATTTTTAAGTAATTCCACTTGTAATTGTTAGCTTCCTAAGCTAATTAGATACCCCTAAAAGGAATTTTGCCAATTCCTACTATACTGGTCATAGTGAGCAAAAGATACAACAAGTGTATGGTACAAAAATAGAAGGTTTTCTTGAAGGCTTGAAGTTCAAAGTTGTCTGTTTTGATTCAATCTTTGCATACATCATTTCCAAAGTACATAGGCTATTTTATGGTGTCATTGGAAATCTAAGAAGGTCTACTTATCAACTCTGAAGCATCAAAGGGCTGGTACAAAGCAGGATTTGGCAGTACCTACTCCATCATTCCCAACACACATATGCCAAACCTATCTCTCTAGCAGAGATCCTCTCCCTTACATAATGATAGTGCACCTCAATGTTCTTAGTGAGATCATGGAACATAGGGTTCCTTGAAACTTTCAATGCACTCTAACTATCAGTAATGATGATGGTGGCAGAAGACTGACCAACACCCAAATCATCCATAACGTGTCTAAGCCACACACACACTCAATAGTCACTGTGAAACCTAACTGGCCACATTAGGTTGCTTCTTGCTCAACCAAGATATGCATGAGCTACCAAGCATGAAGCAAGAACCACTAGTAGACACACGAGTGTCATAGAAACTAGCCCAGTCATAGTCAAAAAAATAGGTAAATCTGGTTGTAGTGATCCCCCCTTGGGATAAAAAAATCAAAGTAGTTGGGTAGCACTCAAGTAGTGAAAGATGCGCGTAACTTTCTACCAATGCTTGATTCTTGGGCTATGCATAAACCTGCTCATCTGTGAGATAGCAAACTGAATATCTAGCCGAGTAATGCATAAGTAAATCAAGTATCCAATAGCCTGATAGAGAGCAACATCAAATGCATCTCCAACATCATGAAGTCTCAACCATAAACCTCTTTCCATAGGAGTGGCAATAGGTTTTTGGTCTTCAAGGCCAAAACATTGCAATAATGTGTCAATATATTTTGTTCAACACACAGCTATTCCGCCATCAACTTTCATAAACTCAATGCACAAATAATGATGCAAATGCCTCAAATCTGACATCTCAAATGAGGCATGCAAATCAGCCTTAAAATCAGCAATATCCATCTCATTAGGACTAGTGAGCATCATGTCATCAACATAAACAACAATGATCGGAAGCGCATCATTTACATGCTTAACATATAAGGTGCTCTCAGTTCGATTGTTCTCAAAACCATGTGCAACCAAGTAGGCATGTATCTTTTCATACAAGCACGTGGTGCTTGCTTCAAACCATATAATGCTTTTTCAAACATGCACACTTTGTTTTCATGCCTTTTATACACAAAACCAAGGTGTTGATAAAAACATATACTTCTTCATGTAAGTCACCATTCAAAAATGTAATTTTAATGTCCAACTGATGTACATTCCAACCATGATGAGTTGCAAGTGCATAGATGCTACGAAGAGTAGTCATTCAGCATGTAGGAGCAAAGGTCTCATCAAAATCAATGCCTCTTTCTTGAGCATAACCTTTTGCAACAAGCCTAGCCTTCTACGTGTCAGCTATTCCATCAGGCTTACGCTTTAGCTTGTATACCCACTTAGTGCCAATGGCCTTCTTTCCAGGAGCCAAGTCACATAAAGACCAAGTACCATTCTTCATAATAGCATCATATTCTAGTTGCATAGTAGCAATCCAATTTTTTGAATTTTTTTTTTCATCAAAGGAAAGAGGCTCATTCTCATCACAAAGACTAGAGGCAGCCATAGCATAGCAATCTGATGCAAAAGAATCACAATGAGAGCCTAAACGAGTACAATATGATAGAGGTGCATCTAATTTGTTATCTCACAAATTATGCATCAGCCATTTAGGCATATTTTTGCTTCCTCTATATCAAAACTCTCACCAGTAAGTGCATCATGTAAATTTGCATCAGAAATGGAATGATCTACATCATCATGTGGAACCTACAAAGGCTAAGAAATTGCCTTATTTGGACCAACTAGACTATCCACCTATAAAAAGAGGCAGCAAAGTATCATACACATCTTTGGAGCTAATTGATGTCTCCTTAGTACATGAAAGTAATGGTTGAATTGCATCTTCCACAAAAACAACACCATTGCTAACTAGAATATGTCTAGTTTGTGGATGATATAGATGAGAGCCTTTGCTTTCAAAATTGTACCCAACAAAAATACATTTCAGTGCTTTATCATCCAACTTCTTGTGTTGTTGTTGAGGCACTAATGCATATGTCAAACAACCAAAGAAACCCAGATGAGCAACAGATGGCTTGCAACCATGTCAAGCCTCATATTGAGTGATAGACTGCAATACTTTAGTGGGACACATGTGAAGTACATATGTTGCACACATAACAGCCTGAAGCGAGAAATTATGTGGTGAAGTCTGAATCTTTACCATACACCTCGCCATCTCCATGAGTGACCTGTTCTTCCTTTCTGTAACTTCATTCTATTGAGGTGTATACAACACTATACACTAATGTTTTATCCCACGTTCAGCCAAAAATGCATTAAAATCAGAGGACATATATTTCCCCCCTTGATCTAAACAAAGGGTGCCCATTTTACATGCTGACATATTTTCAGCCAAAACCAAAAATTGTTTGAAGCACGTAAACGCATCAAACTTTGCTTTGAATGGATATACTCATGCATACCAAGAAAAATCATCAATGAAAGTCACAAAGTAAAGGTAGTTTCCAAAATAAGGTGTTTGCATAGGACCACAAACATCATTATGAACAAGCTACAATTTCTAACTAGCTCATACTAAACCATCTTTTGGGAAGGAGGAATGTTGCATTTTACCCAAAATATAGCCATCACAGACATGTTTATAAGGTGCCTCAAGTTTGGGCAGAGAGGACACCATTTTAGATTTCTGTAGGCAAAATTCAGATGACCAAAGTGTGCATGCCAAAGCTTTGCATCTGACATAGCCTGAGAATCTTGAAATGCACATGTTGAATCATTCTCAGATTTTGCATAATCTATGAGCTTATATAGCCCACAACATAAATTCCATAAGCAATAATGATATCACTATTTTACATATCATGAAATGTACATATGTCATCAAAAAATTTCACAACCAAGCTAAAACTGATAACAGATTTTTCTTGATCCCTAGCATAAATAAAGCATTCAACAATGTAAAATAACTACCATCATTAATAGTCATAATGATCTTACCAACTTCGATGATAGGATAAGAGGATTTGTTGGCACATGTGATAGTATTCCCTATAGGGGCAGGCTCAAATGAAGTGAAGAAGCTCTATTGTGAGGTAATATGTTTGGTTTCCCCACTATTAAAGTACCAAACATCTGAGTCTACTACAGACATACAATGTTAATGAGAAGATTGTTCATAACTGCAAATAGTAGTAAATGCCCATTCTTCATTTTGCACAAGATTTGCAGACTCTAATTTGGGTGTAGAGGCCTCTCCACCAACCATTCCATCCTTGCCTCTTTTGCAGCCCATTTTGGACAACTCTTTATGACATGATCATTTCCTTTAATGTATTTGCAAAAAATCTTTGTGATCCTTCTTCGATTGTGTAGAATTAGCAGATTTCTGCTTACTAGTAGATGAGCTCCATTTACTTTTGCCCTTTTGACTAGCCAGGAAAGCTTGATCTGAAACATACATAATGGACTTGTTTTGCCTAGACTGATCCTCCTGCAACAAAATAGAGACTAACTCCTCAAATGTTAAGGCTTTTGGATTGCCTTTCATCATTAATCGGAGAGTAAAAGCAAAACTCTGATATGAATCTAGAAGACCATTTAGAACACTTTGCACAAGTGAACTATCTGGCCAAATTTCATCAGTAGAAATCAATTGCTCCTTCAAATCTTTGATCTTTGTCAAAAAACTATCCATGGAATCCTCTTCATTCATGTGCTCACTCTCCAACTGTTTTTGGAGGTAATCAACACGAGCCTCATTCCTTGCCTAGTATAAAGTTGTAAGTGTATCCCAAGCATCCCTTGCTATTTTGCAGGAGGGAATGCAGGTCTGATAGACTATATATATATATATGTATATATATATATATATATATATATATATATATATATATATATATATATATATATATATATATATATATATATATATATATATATATATATATATATATATATATATATATATATATATATATATATATATATATATATATATGTATATATATATATATATATATATATATATATATATATATATATATAGAGAGAGAGAGAGAGAGAGAGAGAGAGATGTGTGTGTGTGTGTGTGTTTGCCATAGGCAATCCTATGACTGATTTCATTTTTGCTTCATTGTTTTCCTCTATTCATATGTTGTGTCAATCGCTCTAATAGTGGGGCTCAAGCTTTGGCAACTCTTCTACTACCAATGTGCATCATATGTTTTCTTTCTTAAGATATTTTATGGAGTTATATCTCTCTCCGTCAGCTTGAAACACTATTTTTGATATCATATTTGCAAGAATGGGGGATGGTAATTTTTATAGAAAAGTTTAAGCAACCTCTGTTGTTTCCTTAGACATGTTGAATCTTTCTTTTCGATGACACTTTTCTTTCTCTAGACTCGTTCCTATTGTTATTCTTGAGTGATGTCATTTTAAAAGCATGCCTAAATCTTCAAGCCTATAATCAATTAATATTCATGTTGCATGGCACTTCGTGTGTTCTTTTGCATGTGCACTACTTTCATGCCTTCTTGTGTCTTTTTTATGCTCTTGTGACTACTTCCTTTTTAGGTTCTTACTAAAATCTTCTCTCAAACTCTTCCATAAGTCTTCTACTTGTTGGGCCCATTTTTATTTTTGTTTTTCTCTCCTAGCTCTACATTTATGCACTTTCTTCCATCTTAAGGATTTTGAATGTTCAACTCAATCATCTACTATCATTGGTAGTTGATCCTTCAATTGTTGAGTCCTTCGATAGTTTTGACTCTTCTTAATCATGGCTAGTCTCTAGTTTTGACTCTTCTTAATCATGGCTAGTCTCTTGTACCTGCCTCCTAGCTTATGCTCTAGTAACTGCTTTGACTACACGTCTTTCTGCATGTGGAGCCGCAGAAGAGCCCTCCTCTGATCATTGGCTAAGCATCTGGATCATATAACCCAGCTCATCATCAGGCATCTCTCAGTACTCATGCATGATGATCCCTAGAGTATCAAGTAGAACTCTTGCTCTCATAAGACTTTTTATGAGAGTGAGTTTCACCTTTCTCTCTCTACTAGGATCCATAATAACGGATGGCTTGAATAGCTCTCTTTATTGACGATGAATTGAAATAAAGTAAGAGTTGAATAATATCCCTAAGTACAAAGTACCAAATATGTGGTAACATGGGGAAAAACCTATAGTCAATAGTAGAGAAAAAAGCTCCCATGTATAGGGAAAAGTTTCATATCAAAGCTACTCGAGGAACACATAAGTGTAAAAAAACCTCATGGTAGTGCATGAGTGAATGAATGATAGGTGAACTGAGGCCCTCATATGGAGTAGAGGTCAAAATACCACTTATGTGGGATAATGGTACTTGCATGAGAGTGTGTTAGAGCTCGTGAAATTATCCCTTCCATGTGGGATTAAGTGTAAACATGATGATACAAATGAATAGAGCATGTATATCTTAATTGTTTCGTATATCTCATATTATGTGGAGCCTCTTTTAACAGTTGGAGATTGGATTTAACTTTCTAATTGTGCTCTCCTTTTCTTCCATATCTTCTTGGAGTAGCTTATAGTGTTCCTTCATAAATTCTAAAATAATTTTTAAATTTCATATCCTCGAATGTCTTTAATGACATAGTTTCATCCAATATTTTGTAGTAAATGATGGATGGCTTAGACAATTGCTTGCAATAACCTAGCACTCTCGATTCACCGCCACCAAGAATTGAAGAAAGGTTGAGATATTCTAGAATGTAGGATGAAAATTAGACACTAGATATTGGGGATATGATTCAACATCCACCCAAAGATCAATATTCTTCTCTCCAAATACATGTTCATTTTAGGAATTTCTATTGTTTTTACCTCTGGTCCTTGGAGCAAATCCTATAAGTACACGAACATGTACACTTGTTGAATGAGGAGCATGAGCAGGTTGGTGTTATTTTCATAATATATGTGAGCACCATGGTGTTCAAGAACTTAGTAATCTTTAAAATGAACTAGTGATAGCAAGAAGCACACAAATGACTAAAATGATCTATACAATAGATGTATTACTGTTGGGGATCTAAGGGTCATGTGACCTTACCCCCATATTTACATATATACATCATATATAGAGCATTGCCTCAAAGAGAGATCGTTATGTGGGTTTGAGGCTCCCACGCATCTGTGTGCGTCTTTCCTCTCTTCTCTCTCCCTCCATCTCCTCCTTGCTCCTCTTGTTCTGCACACCAAAGCCCTTCATTAGTATCAGAGCATGTTGAAGGCTTGTGTGCAAGAAGCTTCAATGGAAGCTTAGGTCACAAGAGGTGAAAGTGTAGGTCCGCATCTCTCAATAGTATTTCAGTAGTTTGGCCATAACTCGATCTAGGAAGCTCGGATTGATGCGGTTTAAATTTTTCTGCATAGATGACACAGAGAGCTACAACTTCACAACAGGGCATAGAACTTGGTTCGGACTTCGAGAGTGCCAAAAATTCAAAAAATTGAGACTAATGTAGAGGACGAATCTACATTCACTAGGACAACAAGTGCGTTTTTGAGTCATAACTTGAGTTTTACAAATCCGATTCATGTGATTTGACTTGCTATGCATAGCTTGAGA
This sequence comes from Ceratopteris richardii, assembly GCA_020310875.1. Classification (NCBI taxonomy): domain Eukaryota; kingdom Viridiplantae; phylum Streptophyta; class Polypodiopsida; order Polypodiales; family Pteridaceae; genus Ceratopteris; species Ceratopteris richardii. The sequence continues at coordinate 140,597,469 of CM035406.1, forward strand.
AAGAGACTACAATACTTGTAGAAGAACTCATATCCAATTTCTGAGTGATAGGTTGCCAAAATTGCAAAATACAGAGCAGCATTATTGTAGGTGAAGGTGAAATTGATAGCTGATGCTTGTTTTGTGCATATCTTGAGTTGTGCACCTTCGATTGAGATGTTCTTTATCTCGTTACGTAGCCAAGGATGAGTTCTTAAAGTTTTCTATAGATCAAAAATTTAGATTCAGAGGTTTTCACCTCTGAAACAGCAAAACACAGAGCAGCATATTTTCACCAAAACAACCCTAGTTGCTTTTGGAGTTTCATTTTGGTTTGGAACTTCTTCGAGAGAGATTTTTTGGTGTGCAAGCTCTTATTTTCAGAGCTTCAAGGCATTGTACATGTATGATCATTGTGGTAGATCCTCCATATGAGAGTAGAGCATGATCTTATCACATGTTTGGCATGTAAGATGATATTGTGGTATACTCTTTTTTGAGGTTTATATCATCATGATTTTGATCATGGATATATAGTGGCATTGTGGTCTATATCTTGCTTATGCCACTTGGTTATGGATTTAATTATTGGTTTCATAGAATTTTGTGAGAGTTGATCGTGGATCTTGGTTGGTACTTGTATCTTTGTTTTCTTTGCAGGCACATGATCTAGATTGGAGCCTCAGTTACACATTCATTTGTCACCCTTATTAGCATTTGTTCGTTGATTTGATATATATGTGCTATTGTGGTTCTTGGCATATGTGGATGGTGATTTCCACATGGTTTATTTTGGTTTAGAGTCCATTTTATAGAGGAGATGCTTTCAAAATTTCGACAGCTTTTATGCTAGAAGAGAGCTCTAGTGGATCTTGAATCTTGTGCGATAGCTTTGGATCCTTGCTTATCTCCATTCACTTAGACTTGGTCACAGGATATTTGTGACAGGTTGAATCATCTTGTATGATTCATTCTTGAGTGGGAGATGTATCACCATTGTATTAGCATGTATTGCCATTAGCTTTTTGGCATATGTAGTTTTCATTATCTTTGGTTGGATTAGTGACAGGTGGTGACGGCTACTCATTGTTCTTTTGTTATTGGTTATCTTGTTTGATTGCTCAGTTTACAGGGGATATTCTGTCGAAATTTTTTCTAGGATTCTTTCACATCTACTTGGTAAGTTTGGAGACTTGATGAGCAGGCTTATGCTCATGGTTTTATGTGCATGCTAGATGCATGCCTTATGTGACAGCTGGTTCACATGGTTTCTTCTTCAGTGAGACATTTCTGATGTGAGTTATGCATATGGATATGTAGGTGTGATCCTATTGAGGATAGAGTATTGTTTCTAGTCTCTTGTTATATTGCTAGTCTTGGATTGCCAGCATGGTGTCTTCTCGGTTTGATGGCACTAACTTTCTGAGATGGAAAGATCAGATGTGGCATACTCAGGTTTGTGCAAGGTTACACATGTATGTGCATAGAGATGCACAGAGGCCTCGTGACATGCCCGACCATGTATGGATGGATATGGATGCATTGGCCAGCTCCACTATCCAGTTACAGCTTGTGGATTCTATATATGAGTATGTTGTGTATGAGGAGACAGGTAGTGCATTATGGCAGAGACTACATGATATGTATGCGAGTCCATTGACTCATGTGAGACGTAGATCACATCCACAATTTCGATGTTGGTATTGTGGTCGTGAGGGCCATATTCACCGATGTTGCTTCAAGCAAATGCAACGACAACATCAGAGATATGCACGTGATGCAGGTCAGGTAGTGATTTTGGGAGAGTCTATGGCAGTTGATTATTCTAGTGATGGTGATATCACTTTCTCCTATGGTTCATCTCAGGATTCCTCGTATTCATTGGATAGCACAATATGGCTTGGTTGCTTGATGCATTAGCCACTTTTCATGTTACTCCACACCACGAGTGGTTTTGTCGATTCTCAGGTGAGAGACGTGGATGTGTGCACTTGCTTGATGGTAAGACATATATCATTGAGGGTGTAGGAGATGTATGCCTTATGCTACCTAGTTGAGCATCACTTATGCTTAGACATGTACGCTATGTGCCTTCATTCCCTATGAGCTTGATTTTAGTTAGCCAGTTACAGGAGAGCAGATGTTATGCATTCCTTGATGAGCATCATTTCGAGTTGCAGTTGGGAGAAATTATGCTTGTTAGAGGTGCCAGGATTGGGCACAAGTATCTGCTATAGGTAGTTCATGTGAGAGACAGTCTCATCTCAGTGGGAGTTCAGCCTTATGTAGGATGTGAGACTCTTCATGTCTCATTTTGTCTACCTACACATAGGTCTATTGACATTCATGATGCACATGTATGGTAGGATTCATATGCTCAGATGGATGCACATATAGAGCATGTTTTGGATGCTCATGATGCTTATGGAGAGCATGATTGTTTTGATCATGTGGATGCTCATATGGAGCACACTTTGGATGATCAGCTAGATGCTTTAGAGCATGATGTGGATGCTCATGTAGAGCATTATGATGATCCTCAGTTAGAGTATGATCATCAGTTTGATCTTGGTGTTGATGTTGTGTAGTTAACTCATGTGGAGCATGATCATACACTTGGTGTGGTAGAGCAGGATTGCTCTCATGGTACACAGTGTATGGTAGAGCATATTAGCTCTCAGGATGCACATCTAGAAACATTGTTGGTTGTGAGCATGGTTGATTTAGATGCTTAGGATTCAGTAGTTATGCAGTCATTCTTAGATTTGCTCATGCCAGATATTGAGATAGTTATGTCAGGACATGTTGTTCTTGATGATGGTGCTTTGGATGCCTTGGATATAGGTATGGCTGACATGCTTAGGTTAGCCAGGATAGCACACGTTTTGTCAGCATTCGAGAGTCTGATGTACGAGTTTTTATGCTTGAGTCCAGATATTGCAGTTGCTATTGGAGCATTTGCACTTGGAGTTGTCAGCAGTTCGATGATTGACACACGCATGGAGCGAGTGAGAGCTTTGTAGGAACTTCTTAAGTTCTTGCATCAGTCAGTATGTGAAGGCTTTATTTTGGGCATTGTAGCCATCCAATGTTCAGAATTTTGTGCTTCATCAAATGAAACAGGTTCAATCTCATCACAAAGACTAGAGGCAGCCATAGATAGCAACCTGGTGCAAAAGAGGCACTATGAGAGCCTGATTGAGTACGATATGATAGAGGTGCATCTAATTTGTTGTCACGCAAAGTTTGCACCAGCCATTTTGGCATAGTTTTCGCCTCCTCAATATCAGCTCTCTCATCAACAAGTGCATCATGTAAATCTGCATCAGAAATGGAATGATCTACATCATCACATGAAACCTGCAAAGACTGAGAAGCTGCCTCATTAGGACCAGCACTAGACTGTACACATGTAAAAAGAGGCAGCAAAGTATCATACATGTCTTTGGAGCTAATAGATGTCTCCTTAGTACATGAAAACAATGGCCGAATAGCATCTTCCACAAAAACAACATCATGTCTAACCTGTCTATGGATGATACAGATGATAGCCTTTACTTTCAGAACTATACCCAACAGAAATACATTTTACTGCTTTATCATCCAATTTTCTGCAATGTTGTTCAGGCACTAATGCGCACTAATGCATATGCCAGACAACCAAAAACACGTAGATGAGCAACAGATGGCTTGCGATCATGCCAAGCCTCATATGGAGTGATAGACTGCAGTGCTTTAGTGGGACACCTCTTAAGTACATATGTTGCACACATAACAACCTCAAGCCAGAAACTATGTGGTAAAGAAACTATGTGGTAAGGATTGACTCTTGACCATACACCTCGCCATCTCCATGAGTGACCTATTTTTCCATTTAGCAACTCCATTCTATTGAGGTGTATACAACACTGTACACTGGTGTTTTATCCCACATTCATCCAAAAATACATTATAATTAGAAGACATATATTCCCCCCCTCGATCAAAATGGAGGGTGCCCATTTTACATGCTGACATATTTTCAGCCAAAACTAGAAACTATTTGAAGCACATAAACACTTCGGACTTTTCTCTGAGTGGGTATGCCCATGCATGCCTGGAAAAATCATCAATGAAAGTCACGAAGTAAAGATAATTTCCAAAAGAGGGTGTTTGCATAGGACCATAGACATCACTATGAACAAGCTGCAATTTATTAGTAGCCCAAACTGAACCATCTTTTGGAACTGAGGATCGCTGCAAGAAGAATGGTACTTGGTCTTTATATGACTTTCCTCCTGGCAAGAAGGCCATTGGCACAAAGTGGGTATACAAGCTGAAGTGTAAACCTGGTGGAACAGTTGACATGTATAAGGCTAGGCTTGTTGCAAAGGGTTATGCGCAAGAAAGAGGCATTGATTTTGATGAGACTTTTGCACCTACTTGCCGAATGAGTATTATTCGTAGCATCTGTGCACTTGTAGCTAGAACAGCTAATGATGCTTGGGATACACTTACCACATTGTACCAAGCTAGGAATGAGGCTCGTGTTGCTTACCTCCAAAAATAGTTGGAGAGTGAGCACATGAATGAAGGTGATTCTATGGACAATTTTCTAACAAAGATCAAAGAATTGAAGGAACATTTGATTTCTGCTGATGAAGTTATACCAGATAGCTCACTTGTGCAGACCGTTCTACATGGGCTTCCTGATTCATATCAGAGTTTTGTTTCTACTCTTTGCTTGATGATGAAAGGCAATCCAAATGCCTTGTCATTTGAGGAGTTAGTCTCTATTCCGTTGCAGGAAGATCAGTCGAGGCAGAATAGGTCCATTATGTGTGTTGCAGATCAAGCTTTCTTGGCTAGTAAAAAGGGCAAAGGAAAATGGAGCTCTTCAACTAGTAAGCAAAAATCTGCTAATTCTGTACATTCAAAGAAGGAAGACAAAGACGAGAAGAAATCAGAAAAGCAGAAATTGTTTTGCAAGTACTGTAAAGGAAATGATCATATCATAAAGAACTATCCTAAACTGGATGCAAAAGAGGCAAAGAAAAAAGAGGCTAGAATGGTTGTTGCAAAGGCCTCTACTCCAAAAACAGAGTCTGCTAACCTTGTGCAAGATGAAGAATGGGCGTTTACTATTGTTTGCAATTTTGACCCATCTTCTCATGAGCAGTGCATGTCTGCAGTAGACTCAGATGTTTGGTATTTTGATAGTAGGGCGACCAAACATATTACCTCGCAGCACAGTTTCTTCTCCTCACTCGAGCCTGCCCCTATAGGGAATACTGTCACATGCGCCAACAACTCCTCTTATCGTGTCATGGGAGTTGGTAAGATCATTCTGACTACTGTTGATGGTAGTTCTTTCACTTTTTCAAATGCTTTATTTGTACCAGGGATCAGAAGAATCTGTTATCAGTTTTTGCATTAGCCAAGATTGGCTTGGTGGTGAAATCTGTTGATGATAGATGCACAGTTCATGATCTGTCAAATGGCAATGTTATTATTGCGTCTGGCATTTTATGACGTGGGCTATATAAGCTCATAGACTATAAAAAATCGATGAATGATTTAGCATGTGAAGTACATGATTCTTAGGCTATGTCAGATGCAAAGCTTTGGCATGCATGCTTTGGTCATCTGAACTTTGCTAATTTGCTATGCCTGCAAAAATCTGAAATGGTGTCCTCTTTGCTCAAACTTGAGGCACATGGTTCAATGGATTAGACATAGCTTTATGGAAATTCAATTCTTGTGTCTTTTGAAGTATGATTTTTGCCAATATGGACTTGTCCTTAGTTGTTAGTAAACTTATCCCATCTTTGATGTTTGGTACACTTCGATCTCCTTCAGTTGACAAGGAAGAATCACTATAGTTAGTGTGAAATTTACATGCTTAGATATGTTCATGGAAGTGGGGACAATCTCCAATCCCTAGTTTTTCATCAATAACTTTTTTTTCTAATTGAGGTGAATTATTTTTCTACTAGGGGGAATCTGTTGTTTCTTGATTCCTTTGTCCTTTTACTTCTCCTTGAGTATTGCTTTGCTCCTCCCATGTACACCAAATATGTCAGGTTAGAACTTCTAGTGAGCATGTTGCGACCTTCATTGGGCTCTCTCTATCTTAGTGTCTTGTCTAGTCCTTTCTAGGTGCCAAACTCCTCTGCTTCTACCTTCTAGTATTTTGTATGATTTCTTCAGAAGGACAATCCCATCATGGTTTCCAAATTGTTAAGTGTGGTTCTATTCTTGCCAACTATTGAGTTATTAATTTTAAGATATGTTATGCACTAATGTTTTGGCTAGAGAACATCCTCGTTTCATCACAAACAATGAGCTTGTAGACTAAGTTGGATAGTAAATAGAAAACCACTTGATTTAATCAATTGAGAGTATAATTACAAATCATGATACACTAATTCTTTCAAGAGCATTATTATAGAATAAGATTAAAATTAGTGTGTATCTAAGCAACACTTTGATCTATTTCCCATTTCTCCTTTTTTCCTTCTTTAGTTATTCCTCCCGATTAAGCAGTCTTTTGTTACAAAAGATGTCAGTATGTCAGAGTAGCCTACAGAGCTATGAAAGGCCTTAACTATTGTCGAACAATGTGTTTGACATTAAAACAACTATATGTCTTGTCTTGTGCATTGATTATGGCCATACTTTCCATGGGTCGCTATTTTTGTAGTTTTCCATACTAGGCTAAGTCTTTAGATATATGTTTGTATATGAATAGACTCTCTGTAAAAGTAATTTTGGTAATAAAAGTATCTTCAACGTTAGTAATCACTTTGCAAAATTAATTTCTAATAGTGGCCCAAATCCCAAAGCGTGAAGTTCAGCATCTTATACAAATTTATGGCTTCAAGAAATTTCACTCAACAAGTGTTGATAGCATTAACAAATCTTTAACTTAATTGGACAATATTGCTTTCACCATGTATTTTTTATAAGGATGCATAATGATACAACCCTTTCATTTTCAAAGCAATCATCTTCTCGTGATTTAAAGCCTAAGAATGGCTATAGATTTTTATTGAATATCCAAGGTTTGATACTTATGGTGCAAAGCAATCACCATATGAAGATTAAAATGATACAAGAAAATATGGTCCAAAGAACGATACAAGAAAATATAGAAATGTGGGTGAGAAAACTTAAAGGTGGATCCAAGAACTTATCAAAAAGAGGATACATATTGAGCATGTGAAGAATATGCAACAAATAATGAAATCTTTGTAGGATATTTCTTTTATCCATCAAGATGAGATTATACAAAATTACATTATAGGATAATGTTCTATGTGAAAGGACAAATTTTCATATCATACTATTTGTATATGTTTGTTTTAATAAAACATATGGTGTCTTATTTAACCATTTTTGAAACTTGCGTACACATTTTATGCTCTCTAGTTCTCTATTTCTCTACATTTTTCTATAGGTCTAAATAGATAGGTACAAAGAGTAGTTATGATGCCATACAAAAATATAAGCCACATTGTGAGCATCCAAGAATCTCCTCTTCTCTAATATCGAAGGAGTTTGCATGTTGAAACACATGTTACCACTAGATGATCATCCGACATAGCTTCTTCTTAATACTTATACTAGTACTTCCATGAATTGCTTAGATGATCATTTGGCACAACTGCATCTTCATGGATGATGTTTGGAACCCTACTTTAGAAAGTTTTTCATATCTTTATGATGATGTTTCCTCCTTCTCAGGTACATGTACTAGTACTTCCTTGAATTGCTTAGATGATCATTTGGCACACATGATCATCTTGCACCATGCGGTTGAAACTTGTAACATGTGCAACACCTCAGAAACTCCAAGGCCTATGATCAAGGTGAAACCAAGCCATAGATCTTGGCATACCTTGTCATTTGCATCATTGAAGTCACCATTGTCACCATGGACTATGTGTGAGGGAAGACCTTAATGATCAAGGAAGATGGCAGCTCATGGTACTTCCCAAGAAGTCACCCATCTCAAGTATCATTTTCCCTAGAGCTTGCTTAATTGATAGTTTCTTTCTATTAGGACACAACTTTTAGTGATTGAGGAGGGATAAAGACTATGCTTGGCCTTAATGTGAGCATGATTTGAGCCTTCAAATCTCTCTTCTTGGCTTGGAGCACTTGTTTGAAGTAGTCCTTTGGGTATTTTTTATAGCCATTTTAGAGCTCTTTGGTGCATAGTTTTCTTTGCACAAGTTCAAGAACTTCAATAATGGTGTTATTTGTGTTTTTACTATTGTTTAATTTTTGGATTATTTTTTGGCCATATTAGTCTCTTTATTAAGTTTCTTGAACAAGGTTCAACTGTGGTGGAATCAAACATTACTTGTTGATAGTTCATCGACCACTTGTCAGTTTGTTTTGCAAAAGTGCATTTGTAGCCTTCTTCTTGACCTTAGCTATACTCCAACAATTTTTCTTTAGTTCAACTACTTGTTGATGCAGCTTATTCTTACTTCACAATAGTATATGTATGTGTGTGTGTATGATTGTGAGTAAAAATGTATTGTGATTGTTTGAATCAATATTGATTCTTACTTCACAATAGTATGTGTATGTTTATGTGCATGTATGGTTGTGAGTGAAAATCTATTGTGATTGTGTATGCACATGTGTATATGTGTGTATGATTGTGAATTAAAATCTATTGTCTATGTTGGAAAAGCTTTTAGCTTCTTTTTGAGAATTCAAGGGCTGAGAAGGTGTCAATAAGTGAACTAGAGCTTTTTAGGTCTCTAAATAGCTTTATCTTGTAGACTTATTAACACCTTCTCCGATCCCTTGAATTGTAAAGATATCCAACAAAGTTTCATCCAATAGTATGTGTATGTGCATATGATGTGAATGAAAATCTATTGTGATTGTCTGACTCAACATTGATTCTTACTTCACGATAGTATGTGTAATTGTATGTACATATGATCGAGGCTTTAAAATATATTATGATTGTCTCACTCAACATCAATTCTTACTTCACAATAGTATGTGTAAGTGTATGTGTGTATGATCGAGAATTTAAAATCTATTGTGATTGTCCGACTCAAGATTGATTCTTACTTCACAATAGTATGTGTAAGTGTATATGCATATGCTCAAGAATTTAAAATCTATTGTGATTGTTTGACTCAACATTGAGTCTTACTTCACAATAGTATGTGTAAGTGCAGGCACCTTGTAAACATGTTTGTGAAGGGTGTATTTTGGGCAAAATGCAGCATTCATCCTTCCCAAAAGATGGTTTAGTTTGAGCTATTCACAAATTCTAGCTTGTTCATATTAATGTATGTGGTCCTATGCAGATACCTTCTTTTGGGAACTACCTTTACATCGTGACTTTTATTGATGATTTCTCTCAGCATGCGTTATCCATTGAAAGCAAAGTCCAAAGTGTTTATGTGCTTCAAACAATTTTTGGTTATGGTTCAAAATCTATCACCATGTAAATTGGGCACCCTTCGTTCTCATTGAGGGGGGAATACATATCTTCTAATTTTAATGCATTTATGGCTAAGCATGGGATAAAACATCAGTGTATAATGCCGTATAAACCTCAACAAAATGGAGTTGTGGAAAGAAAGAAAAGGCGATGAAAGGCAATCCAAATGCCTTGACATTTGAGGAGTTAGTCTCTGTTCTGTTGCAAGAAGATCAGTGTAGGCAAAGCACATCCATTATGCATGTTGTAGATCAAGCTTTCCTAGATAGTATTAAGGGCAAAACTAAATGGAGCTCATCTACTAGTAAGTAGAAATATGCAAATGTTGCACATTCAAAGAAGGAAGACAAAGATGAGAAGAAATCAGAAAAGTAGAATTTCTTTTGCAGGTAATATAAAGGAAACGATCATGTCATAAAGAACTGTTCAAAACTGGTTGCAAAAGAGGCAAAGAAAAAAGAGGTTAGAATGGTTGTTGTAGAGGCCTCTACACCAAAAACAGAGTCTACTAATCTTGTGCAAAATGAAGAATGGGCATTTACTACTGTTTGGAGCTTTGACCCATCTTTGCATGAGTGGTGTATGTCTATAGTAGACTCAGATGTTTGGTACGTTGATAGTCGGGCAACCAAACATATCACCTCACAATGCAGTTTCTTCACTTTACTTGAGCATGTCCCTATAGGGAATATTGTCACATGTGCAACTCCTCTTATCCTATTATGGGAGTTGGTAAAACATTATGACTACTACTGATGGCAGTTCTTTTACATTGTCATATGCTTTATTTGTGCCAAGGATCAAGAAAAATATGTTATCACTTTCTACATTAGCCAAGATTGGTTTGGTTGTGAAATTTGTTGATGATAGATATACAATACATGATCTGTCAAATGGCGATGTGATTATTGTTTCTGGCATTTTATGTCGTGGGTTGTATAAGCTCATAGACTATGAAAAATCTATGAATGATTCAGCATGTGCAGTACATGATTCTCAGGCTATGTGAGATGCAAAGCTTTGGCATGCATGCTTTGGTCATCTGAATTTTGCTAGTTTGCCAGATAAAACGGTGTCCTCTTTGCCCAAACTTGAGGCACCAAGTAAACATGTATGCAAAGGTTGTATTTTGGGCAAAATGCAACATTCCTCCTTCCCAAAAGATGATTCAGTTCAAGCTACTGACAAATTGCATCTTGTTCATAGTGATGTATATGGTCCTATGCAGACACCTTCTTTTGGGAACTATCTTTATGTTGTGACTTTCATTGATGATTTTTCTAGGCATGCATGGATATTTCCATTGAAAGCAAAGTACAATGTATTTATGTGCTTCAAACAATTTTTGGTTCTGGCTCAAAATCTGTCAGCATGTAAAATGGGCACCCTCCATTTAGATCGAGAGGGGAATATATGTCTTCTGAATTTAATGCATTTTTTGCTAAACGTAGGATAAGACATCAGTGCATAGTGTTGTATACACCTCAACAAAATGGAGTTGCTGAACAGAATAATAGGTCACTTATGGAGATGGGGAGGTGTATATTCAAGAGGCGGGCTTTACGACATAGTTTTTGGCTTCAGGCTTTTATATGTGTTGCATATGTATTTAACAAGTGTCCCACTAAAGCATTGTTGTCATTCACTCCATATGAGGCTTGGCATGGTCGCAAGCCAACTGTTGCTCATCTACGTGTTTTTGGTTGTTTGGCATATGTGCATAGTGCAGTATACACCTCAACAGAATGGAGTTGCTGAACAAAATAATAGGTCACTTATGGAGATGGGGAGGTGTATATTCAAGAGTGAGGCTTTAGGACATGGTTTTTGGCTTGAGGCTTTTATATGTGTTGCATATGTACTTAACAAGTGTCCCACTAAAGCACTGTTGTCTTTCACTCCATATGAGGCTTGGCATGGTCGCAAGCCACCTGTTGCTCATCTACGTGTTTTTGGTTGTTTGGTGTATGCATTAGTGCCTGAACAACAACGCAGAAAGTTGGATGATAAAGCAGTGAAATGTATTTTTGTTGGGTAAAGTTCTGAAAGCAAAGGCTATCATCTCTATCGTCCACAAACCAAACACATTCTGGTTAGCTGTGATGTTGTTTTTGTGGAAGATTCTATTAAACCATTACTTTCATGTACTAAGGAGACATCTTTTAGCTCCAAAGACATGTATGATACTTTGATGCCTCTTTTTACAGGAGGATAGTCTAGTGCTAGTCCTAATGGGGCAACTTCTCAACCTTTACAGGTTTCATGTGATAATGCAGATCATTCCATTTTTTATATAGATTTACATGATGCACTTGTTGATGAGAGAGCTGATATTGAGGAGGAAAACTATGCCAAAATGGCTAGTGTAGATTTAGCGTGATAGTAAATTAGATGCACCTCTGTCATATCATACTCGTTCAGGCTCTCATAGTGTCTCTTTTGCATTCGATTGCTATGCTATGGCTGCATCTAGTCTCTGTGATGAGCATGAGCCTGTTTTGTTTGATGACGCACAAAATTCAAAAAATTGGATGGCTTTTATGCAATCTGAATATGATGCTATAATGACGAATGGTATCTGCTCTTTGTGTGACTTGCCTCCTAGCAAGAAGGCCATTGGCACTAAGTGGGTAGACATGCTGAAGAGTAAGCTTGATGGAACAATTGATAGGTATAAGGCTAGGCTTGTTGCAAAGGGTTATGCTCAGGAAAGAGGAATTGATTTTGATGAGACCTTTGCTCCCACTTGTCGAATTACTACTATTCATAACATATGTGCACTTGCATCTCATCATGGTTGGAATGTACATCAGTTGGACATTAAAACTACATTTTTGAATGGTGATTTGCATGAAGAAGTGTATGTTTTTCAGCCCCATGGCTTTGTGCAGAAAGGGCATGAAAACAAGGCGTGCAGGTTAAAGAAGGCATTATATGATTTAAAGCAAGCACCATGTGCTTGGTATGAAAAGATACAAGCCTATCTGATTGCACATGGTTTTGAGAACAATCCAACTTAAAGCACCTTATATGTTAAGCGTGCAAATGATGTGCTTCTGATCATTGTTGTGTATGTTGATGACATGTTGCTCATTGGTCCTCAAGAGAAGCATATTGCTCATTTTAAGGTTGATTTTCATGCCTCATTTGAGATGTCAGATTTGGAGCACTTGCATCATTATTTGGGCATTCATATGGTGGAATAGATTTGTGTCAAACGAAATCTATTGACACATTATTGCAGCATTTAAGCATTGAAGACTATAAACCTATTGCCACTCCTATGGAGACAGGTTTATGATTGAGTCTTCATGATGCTAGAGATACGTTTGATGTTGTTCTCTATCAGCAAGTTGTTGGATGCTTGAATATTGATGTGCACTATCATTATGTCAAGGATGTTGATATATTTAGATAGTGATGTGTGTGAACACACTAGGACCACTAGGGCACTTTTTTCCCTCTTGAGGAGGTTTTTTCCCCTGGCTTGTGTATACCCCTTTTACCCTAATGGACTACTTATCTTTGTACATTCTCTTGTAATACATTCAATATTGTGTGTTGTGATCCAACCTTCTTCTTCATCCTTGTGTTGTTCACATGCTCTTGCATACCTCAAACTCCAACAATTGGTATCAGAGCAGGTCGTCACTTCATCTAGGGCATCATTGCCAACCCTCTGGTCACAGTCTCATAATGTGGTGAGCATACTCAAGGTGATTAGGACATCAAAACATCTTTGCTTTGTGGTGCCAAAATCACGATCTAAGCTTGTTTCGACCTCCAAACGCACTATCGTAGTGCTTGTGTAGGCAGTTTAATCTTTTTATGCCAAAGATATATACAGGTTTTGGTTCGCCACTATAAGTGTCTCGAAGTCTGCTATAGGTTTAGCAAAACTTGATAGGGTAGTTCTGTTCAACTTTTTGAGATACAGTCATTTTTTCATCATCAAGGTATTTTAGCTAGTGGCCATGGTTGAAAGCAGTGATGTATTTCATATGTTGGATGTTGAGGATAAGTTGGATGGTACCAATTACCCATTATGGACTTATATGATGCATCATGTATTGGTTGTAAAAGGACTATGGAATATTGTGCACAATGTTGAAAAATGTCCTATTACACCTACAAACACAATTGTTAAAGGTGATGTAGACAACGTTGAAGATGGTGATATTCTTCATGTTCCTGTTCATGTTGCGGTTCCTACTGCACCTATTGCAGAGCAAATTTGTTGGGGTGGCAGAGATGCTCAGGCACATGCTTTGATAGCCTTGTCTGTCAAACGTGCCATTATTCCTCAGATTCACTCTTGTAGAACAGCGAAGGATGCTTGGGACACACTAACCACATTACACCAGGCAAGGACCGAGGCTCATGTTGGTTACCTCCAAAAATAGTTGGAGAGTGATCACATGAATGAAGGAGATTCCATGGATAGTTTTCTTACAAAGATCAAAGATTTGAATGAACGATTGATTTCTGCTGATGAAGTCTTGCTTGACAGTTCACTTGTGCAGACTGTTCTGAATGGTCTCCCCGATTCATATCAGAGTTTTGCTTCTACTCTTCGTTTGATAATGAAAGGAAATCCAAATGCCTTAACATTTGAGGAGTTAGTCTCTGTTCTATTGAAAGAAGATCATTCTAGGTAGAACACATCCATTATGCATGTTGTAGATCAAGCTTTCTTGGATAGTCAGAAGGGCAAAGGTAAATGGAGCTCATCTACTAGTAAGCAAAAATCTGCAAATGTTGCACATTCAAAGAAGGAAGACAAAGATGAGAAGAAGCCTGAAAAGCAGAAATTCTTTTGCAAGCACTGTAAAGGAAACGATCATGTCATAAAGAAATGTCCAAAATCAGCTGCAAAAGAGGCAAAGAAAAAAGAGGTTGGAATGGTTGTTGCAGAAGCCTCTATAGCCAAAACAAAGTTTGCTAATCTTGTGTAGAATGAACAATGGGCATTTACCACTATTTGCAGTTTTAACCCATCTTCTCATGAACAGTGTATGTCTGCAATAGACTCAGATGTTTGGTACTTTGATAGTGGGGCAACCAAAGATATCACCTCACAGCGCAATTTATTCAGGTCACTTGAGCCTTCCCCTATAGGGAATACTGTCACATGCACCAACAACTTCTCTTATCCTATTATGAGAGTTGGTAATATCATTATGACTACTGTTGATGGTAGTTCTTTTACATTGTCAAATGCTTTATTTGTGCCATGGATCAAGAAAAATATGTTTTCAGTTTCTCGATTAGCCAAGATTGGCTTGGTTGTGAAATTTGTTGATGACAGATATAAAGTTCATGATCTATAAAATGGTGATGCTATTATTGCTGCTGGCATTTTATGTTGTGGGTTGTATAAACTCATAGTCTATGAAAAATCTATGAATGATTCAACATGTGCAATACATGATTCTCAAGCTATGTCAGATGCAAAGCTTTGGCATGCACGTTTTGGTCATCTAAATTTTGCTAGTTTGCTACGCATGGAGAAATTTGAAACGGTGTCCTCTTTGCCCAAACTTGAGGCACACGATAAACATGTATGTGAAGGCTATATTTTGGGCAAAATGCAACATTCCTCTCTTTTAGTAACCACACTTTATCCCTGATTGATAGGATGGATTTTGAACTTGATGCTGATCTGCATAATACTTATACTGTTCGAGCTTTACAGATCTCTTTCTTAAGTTCTTTGTGAATGTCCATGAGGTATTAGGCCTTATCTCTGGCAGCTAGGTTCTTGACATGATTCGAGAGTTGTATATCCATCCATGGACGTTGTCCATAATTTGAAAAGATGGGAGTCTACTTAGTAGATGTATGAACATTGTTATTATAGGCAAACTCTACAAAGGGTAAAAGTTCAAACCAATTATTTTGATGATAGTTTATGGTGCAACGGAGATATTGTTCTAGGACTTGATTCACCCGTTCTAATTGTCCATCAATCTATGGATGACTAGCTATAGATAATTTAACTTGAACACTAAGGAGCTTGCATAGATTGTTCCAGAAGCTGGATATGAACTGTGGACCTTGATCACTGACAATGTCATAGGCAGTACGTGAAGCCTAAATATGTATCTCAGAAAAATTCTCTCAATGGTTGCACCTGTGGTAGATTTGTGATTAAGTCCATAGATAATGAAGACCATGCCCTTTCTGGAATAGTTAAAGGTTGCAAGAGGCCATGAGGTTTATGTCATGGTACCTTAGATCTATTGCAAGTGTCATAGGTTCGGATATATTCTTTGACTTCCTTCCACATTTGAGGCCACCAAAAATATCTAGATATGAGTTATATTGTTTTATTCACTCCAAAATGTCCTACTGCAATGTTGCCATGATGTTGTTGAAGTACTTGGATCCTAGGCTTTCCCGAAGGTATGTACAATAGATTCTTATAGAATAGTAGCCTGTTACTTTCTTGGAACATGTTTACTTCATGAAGTTTCCCTTGTTGAATAATCTGCCTAACATTACAAAACAAATCATCATGTGGTAAAGTCTCACAAACCAAATGGATCAAGGTTGAATCTTCTTGATGGTTTGAAGAGATAACTACTACTTGGAGATATTCAGGCTTGAGCAAAACACTGTATTCATTCAATGTCTTAACCTTTGGCATCGTGAGCACAAGGTCCTTCACATCATCTCTTAAACCCCATCTAAATTGGCTTATCAAATAATCTTCATGCAAAGTGAGACCACATATCAACTGCCTAAATTTTGATGCATAGGTAGAGGCAGGGGGGTTACTGTTGTGTGAGAGATCCATAGCCTCCACACTAAAGAACTACAAATTCTAAGAGAACTAACTAGCAAGGCCACACTAGGAAGAGAGATGCCTTTCCACCCAACCAACCCCTCCAATATATAGCTTCGAGTCCAAGGGGGTGAGTCCCTCTCAAGAGGACATGTGTACCTTCCATCACATGGGTCCCTAAGGTGTTCACATGGTTTCCAACCTTAGGAAATCACATGAAATCACATGGCTTCTAAAAGAAGACTCTCCAAGCTCTCACATACAAATCAAGTGGCTAGGAGAAGCTTCCAATCAAGCCTAAGGTACTCAACCTTAGAGAATTAGCCCTAAGGTTCAAGACCCATCTAAAAGGGGTAAATAAACCATAAATCCCAAGGGTTTCACACCTAAAAACCCAAGGGTTCTATCCCTTAGACCCATGTAATTATACAACATTCTCCCCCCCTTATAAGCATTTCGGTCCTCGAAAATGAGTGGAGATATATACCTTGGGGTATTCCCCCATGCCCCATGATCAATCGCAAGCATCATGGTTTTTATCTCTCTAAGTCTGCATCTTAATTTGAAAGGGGAATTCTACCCCGATTGAATCTTAAAAGAGGAGATTCCATGTGTGGTTTAATTCCCTACCCCAATTATTCAAAGTTCCATCTAGTTTGCATATGAAAAAGAACTGAGCTGAATGCAAAGTATGGATAGAATGAAAAGGGTGGAAGAGAACATCCTTGCCTATTTCCTTGTTTAAACCATGTGCCATTTGGCTCTTCATAGTGCAAACATGTGAATTAGGTGGGTACAAAGTGACTTAAGCTAATTTGCTACCTTGGTCCATCGCTTTGCACCACTTGTGCATGGACCTAGCAAAATGCTACTTAAGGTTTCCTTATCAGATTCATCTGTCAAGTCAAAATCCAACTTGTTCTAAAAGGAAGATGAATCTTTCATAATCCTTACCCAAATTACTCCCTCTTAGATGTACACATACTTTGTACCTTTAGGCTTAGTAAAATGGGTGGATTTTCTTGTTTAAATTTTTCCTCCAAACATAGAGGGGAATCTATTTTTATAATTCCTTGCCTAACCAATAGAATGGTATAGGTGGATTATCTATCCAATTCTAAGAGGATATAACATCCTCTTTATCTTCAGAGAGAAATAGCTTACCAAAAGTGGGTTCAATGTTCTTTCAAAACTTTTCATAGTTTTGGAATCCACTTTTAAGGGACTAGAATCCATAGGGATTTAATCTGACTATTGTAGACTCCAATTGATTGAAACCTATTTTACTTGTTCTTCCAAAAAGATTAAGATGTTTATAACTACGTCCCAAGATGGGAACTCATAGTGTAAAAGATCGTGTTATCTTTAAGTAGAAATAGATTATTCCAATCATTTCTTCGATGCTTAATCCTTATGGATCTTTAGTTGGATCTCAAACCTAGATCTATCGTAATTAGATCTTTCCTATTCTTCAGTTAACTTGAATTATCAAGTATCAAAAAGATGATCTTTCTGAGCTTTCTTTCAAGCTTGGTCTAAGATCATTTGTATGTTCCTTGAATTTTAAGTCATACTTTGGGATGAAGCTTTTAGAGCTTCAAACTTTGGAGTTTACTTTCAAGCTCAAAAAAGTTGATCCTCTCTTTATTTCTAACTCTCAATGAGAGATAGATTAGATCCTTTCGTATCTTGTTAGAATAATTCTTCATCCCTTTGAGAGGATAATTGAAGAAGATGTCTGATCCTAGACATTATCTTCCTGGCATATTCCATTGGATCATGAGTCCCTTTTTCTTCTGGCCATCAAGAAAAAGTACTCAATGGGAATCAGTCCCCACTATCCCATACCAGTGGGTTCTTCATCCAATCCACATAATTATGTCTCTATACCTTCTCACCTTTTCTGTCCTTTTAAATGCCCTTCATACTATGGTACCAAATTATGAGAGCACGGACTAAGGTGTTTAGATACACCACTACTAATCATACTCAAAATATTTGTTTAACCATTTAATGTGGTGTGACTTATCTTATCAAACTTTAAGTTTGACTTGATCTTTACCCTACTTGGATCTTTTGGCTTTCCTTCTCTTCTTTTGCCAAAATAAGAGATAAGACTAGGTCTTTCTATTAGATCCCTTTTCTATTTTACCCATGGGTTTTATTTGGGGATCTTACTTTTATTCTTTATTTAAGAAACCTTTTTTTTTAATTCTCAACTATTGGAATCCACAACTTAATGTTGTGTTATCCCATGAAGCATTAAGAAATCTTCATGCTTTAAAACTCATCCTATTTCTTTTCCTAACCCACTTAGGATTTGTACAATCCTTATGGTATATAAAAGTCTTCTCTTGTATTGAGATTCTTTGAGGACTCCCAATCCTTGAGAACTTCATCTAGGTTGGAAGACATAATGAAAGAAATATGAAGCACTAGCATACGAGGAAGTACTTCAACTTTATCTATATATTGCATATATTTTACCTTACAATACCTTATTTTGTCTTTTTAAAGCATAAGATACAAGTTCTTGGGGACTTAAGGCATAAGATACAAGTTCTTGGAGACTTTCTCCTCCCCTTAAGAGTTTTCGTCCTCGAAAATTGTCTGAGGGTATATTGAAAATCATGCTCTTTCAATAGAATTTGAAAGATTTTATTTTCAATCTTTTATTGTTCCCCTTGGTTAAAAGAACTATTCAGAGCTTTTTGCTTTTTCTTCTCCAAGCTTACATAATAAATGTCCCAAGGTTCAGGTTTGAATTACCTAATTCGATGTCCCATACCACCGAATCAACTTGACTGGTAGTGTAAGCCTAGATGTCCCATACCATCCGACTTACACTTCCACTTAAGTAAAGGTAACTTTCACTTGAATTTTGTGATCAAACGTTCTTTTAGTCTAATGAAGTAAAATCTTTTACTTCTTAGACTTTAAATGTTATTTCCATTGTAGAGCATATGTGGAAAAACTCCATTGTAGTGTTATTTCCATTTCAAAAACTCCTTCGATCATATGTACTCTAAAAGATCATTATTATGTCACTTGATAATAGAGCTAACTTATGTCTCAGCTAGATATTATCTTTTTTGACATAATGAGTAATTTGAACAAAGAATAGTTGACTTGCCAACCACATCTTTATATTGAAGTAGATGGCAATGCTATTTTACCATTTTGACTAGTCCTTTACTCATAGGACATTTGAAAATGGTAATTAGGGTTTATTAAACCCTTGAATCTTACCTTCTCTTCATGTCTTTCATTTGCTTGGAAGAATAATGGAAAGCCCTTCAATATTTCTTCAGTTCTCTCATACAGAGAAGTTTTTTGAACAGGATAACTAATACTTCCATCTTCCAAAACTACATATTCTCTTATTTTTTCTTACTTAGAGCTTAGTAATATCCACTATAAGTTACCATCATTGCATTGTGGTTTTAAGCATGCCATGGTTTTTTTATGGAATTTGATATTCCATAAGACGGACTTTAAGCTTAATGTATCTTGCCAATATACTATTTCTTCATTTATAATAGTCCAACTATATAGGAAGTGAATGGTAGTTTTATTTATGGCCAATTGGCTCTACTACCATTATTCCTATAATGGAAATTGTAACTATAGTTAAACTAAAATAAGCCAATTCTCCCTCTATAGTTTATGCCAAGAAATTTACACCTTTATTGAAAAAGGTGTAGCATGCATAAGGTTCAAAAATTGAACCCCTCCTTAAAGCATGCAAAAGTTCTAATTTGAAACTTTATTCATTCAAAGGATGGTGCAAAATTCCCCCGCATGTTTCTTTTTGTGCATATAAGTTGTCGTAATCCATACTTCAAAAAATTATGACCATATCTATGCACAAACAAATTTCTTTCCAAAACCATATGATTTTGATGCACAATGCAATCGTTTCCATGACTAACTATATTTGTGACCAAGCAACTAGGCCATCTGAATCTATGCATCCACTTTGGACTTCATTTCTATTACAATATTCATTGTATGATCCATGGTTTGAAAGGAAAAGAAAAGAGTGTAGGTACTTATCTGAAAATTATGCTTCATCCATCCTTTGAGTTGCTTGAGTACTTGTATGGTATTGATGTAGGCTTTTGGCCTTCCACCCCTTCTTTTGACATCCTTGGGCAGACCTATACTTACCTTTGTGCCCAATATGTGCATGTACTCAATATGCATTTATTCTATCCATGCATATTTAGAAGATACGATCTCTTTATGCTATACTCATCAAGAAGAATCATACTTTTATAAATGCATATAAGAGTATGTAAAATTATACTTTGTGGATATAAAGATAGATGCACTGACTCTATAATTCAATTAGGTAAAAATTAAATTGGAAAGGTATTTATCTTAGTCTTCAAATCTTCTCCTTTGTGTGCTCCTTAAAGGAGCCTTTCGTAACTCTATGGTGGCCCCATAAAGTTTAAATGGACTCCCTCCTTCTTTTGTAGCCTCTTTAATGACTCCAAATTGCTCAAAAGAACATTTAGCATGATTATATCCATTAAATGAATGTATTTATTCATGCAAGAACATAAAAGAAGCTATCTATTCTTTGATCTCTCTTAGTGCATATTTTCACACTTCATGCATGAATTAATTCAATGATGACGATACTTATCCCTTACAAGCCGTCCTCCTTTTAACTTTGATTTCATTCAAGGGAGCTTCCTACTTTTACGTCCTAAGATACATTGCTCTCTCTAATGCTCAAAATTTCATGCTTCATTCAATTTGATTTCATAAAGCGTGAAGCTCTTAGTTATTATACAAAATGAAAAAGGATAAACTTAATGTATTCATTGAAAAGGAATAAGTCATGAAATCCTTTGGGTTGTTTTGTTGTTCTATCCTACCTCGATTCCTCATTCACAAAGATATATGGAGAAAGGAAAAAGAAAACAAAAGATGTCTCTCACGGCTGAGAGCAGAGACGAAGAAAATCATGCACTAAAGGTTGGACAAGACATATATCCATTGAAAGCAAGAGAAAAGCCTCTCTTGTGCATAGTGTGCTCACTAATTAAATAGCATTTTCATGTTCGCAAAGCTTTTGTTGCCATGAGCCACTTTCCATATCACCCAGGTGAGAAGAAATAGACATTCGAAAGCATATAAGATTAATGCTAAAAGATACCTCTTTATGTCCAAGCACAGGAGCGTTTGAGAGCTCTCTCTTCAGCCGCGAGTGTGAAAGGCTATACTCATTGTGCTGTTGAGCTTGCCCATACTTAAGCTGACTTATGGGTGGCACGTTAATCCCACATATAAGGAATAGAAAATCGATCTTAGGCTTTTGGCATGTTCTGGACTCAATGGAAGCATTGGTTTCCCCAAATTTTGAACCAATCATGAGATACAGAAGTCACATGGAATATGAGGTTTAGAAAATGTCCTTTGTCCATGATAGCTCAATGGTCGTCATGAGAAGCATATTGCTTATTTTAAGGCTGATTTGCATGCCTCATTTGAGATGTCATATTTGGGACATTTGCATCATTATTTGGGCATTCAGTTTATGCAAGTTGATGACGGAATAGATTTGTGTCAAACAAAATATATTGACACATTATTGCAGTGTTTTGGCCTTGAAGACTGTAAACCCATTGCCAGTCCCACGGAGACAAGTTTACAGTTGAGCTTTGATGATGGTGGAGATGCATTTGATGCTATTCTCTATGAGCAGGCTATTGGATGCTTGATTTACTTATGCACTACTCGACCAGATATTTGCTATCTCACAGATGAGCAAGCTTATGCATTGCCCAGGTGTCAAGCATTGGCAGACAGTTAAGTGCATCTTTTGCTACTTGAGTGGTACCTAGCTTATTGTTTTATCCCAAAGGGGGATCACTACTGCTAGATTTACATGCTTTTTTTGACTCGGACTTTTGACTCCATCAATTGCTTTTGCTTCATGCTTCGTAGCCGATGCATATCTTGGTTGAGCAAGAAGAAACCTACTATGGCCACTTCTAGTTGTGGGGCTGAGTATAGGGCAGCTTTCACAGCGACTGTTGAGTGTGTGTGGCTCAGATGCCTTATGGCTGATTTGGGTGTTGGTCAATCTTCTACCACCACCATCTTCACTAATAGTTAGAGCACATTGACAGTTGCAAGGAACCCTATGTTCCATGCTCGCACTAAGCACATTGAGGTGCACTTTCATTATGTTAGGGAGAGGTTCACTATTGGAGAGATGAGCTTGACATATGTGCCCGTGGAGGAAAACATTGCAGACCTTTTCATAAAGGGCTCTGCCTAGGGAGAAGTTTGAAGCTTTCCACAAAACTTTGGGCTTACTTCCTTTTGTGGATTGATTCCACATAGCTTGGCACTTCCTCATACATGAGTGTCAACTCCTTGCTCATTGCATCACTCCTACAGGGGGTTTATTGATATATTCAAGTAGTGATGTGTGTGAACACACTACGACCATTGGGACACTTTTTTCCCTCTTTAGGAGGTTTTTCCCCCAGGTTGTATATACACCTATTACCCTAATGGGCTACTTATCTTTGTACATTCTATTGTAATACATTCAGTATTGTGTGTTGTGCTCCAAGCTTCTTCTTCGTCCTTGTGTTGTTCATGTGCTCTTGTGGACCTCAAACTCCAACAAAGGAGAGGTTCTTTGTTGCAGAGATTAGTTTGACATATGTGCCCACATAGGATAACATTATAGACCTTTTCACAAAGGCTCTGCCTAGGGAGAAATTTGAAGCTTTTCGCAAAGCTTTGGGCCTAATTCCTTTTTTAAATTTAAGTCTTTCCACATAGCTTGGCACTTCGTTTTGGTAGTGATGTGTATGAACACACTTAGGACCATTGGGGAACTTCTTTTTCCTTCTTTAGGATTTTTTTCCCCCTTGACTTGTATATATGCCTATAACCCTAACGGTTTACTTATCTTTGTACATTCACTTGGTAATTCATTTGGTGTTGTGTTGTGCTCCAAGATTCTTCTTCTTCTTCTTTGAGCTATTCATGTGCTTTTGCAGATCTCAAACTCCAACATGCATAGAGCCATCTTTCTTTTTTACCAAGAGCATTGGCAATTCCCATGGGAGATTACTAGGTTTAATAAATCCTTTAGTTAAGTAATCCTAAATTTGAGTTTCTACTTCTTGATGTTGAGCTACACTAAGCCTATATGGAGGTTTACAAATAGGTTTTGTGTCAGCTTCTAGATCAATGGCATGGGCAATGTCTCCTCTAGTAGGTGGTATTCCTTTGGTAAATCATTTGGAAATACATTTTTATATTCAAACATTAACTAGTTAAAATCTTTGGATACACATTCTTGAAAAAATTACTAATAGAAAGTCATGTCCACAATTACATTATGATCATAAAAAGATACATATGAAATTTCATAACCATGCAAAGACTGATGAGCATCTAGACCAAACAACGCATAAACATCATGTACATCATGTAAATCAAATAACATATCTAGCTGAATGCATGATATAAGAGGTGTATTGGGCAAATCCCTCTCATCGTAAATACAAAATGTACTTCCATTCTTAAAAAAATCATTAGTATTATTTGGGTAGCTTCTTTTGAGTGTATCCCCTAATCCGCAAAGACATTCTCTACCCAATACTATATCTATTATATCCATATTCATAATTTTGAAGTCTAAGTGATCCATAAATCCCTATATTTGGACTTCCAAATTGGATACCATATTATCCCATATCCTTTTATCCTCACCAGGCATCATAGATACAATGTATTTGTTTGCACTAGGTTGTTGGGGAATCTTTTACTAAATTCTCCCTTTTGGCCCATTCGAATTGATCTATACTTACTCTTGGGCCTTGAAATTTTTGTTTTCCTACTATGAATTTTCTTTTGCCTTAGATTACCTGTTTCCTAAATTTAGTTACTTATGTAGGTCTAAGAGATTGTATTGTATCCATAAGTGTAAGATTATGGTCTTCATAAAGTTGGACATACTTGATATTATCTTCTAAAGTCTTAAGAGCATTTATTCTAACCTCAATCTTTATGGATTTATCAAGTCGTCTAACAAAACCTCTAGTCTTATTGAAATCTTCTAAACTTTTCAATATGTGGGGTTCCTAATTCATGCAAGTTTGCCCACTTTTGTAAAAAAGTGTAGATTGCATCCTTGTTCTTGTCTCTATCATCCCCATGAATGTGGGTGGTTTTAGGTCTTTAAAAAAATGTGTATCCCTAGGTTTTTTCCCTTTAAAGTGCTAAGAATTATAGCTTCTCTCTTAACCATAATAGAAGTTCCATGTGAATCTTCTTTGTCATATTCTCTATTTGTGATTGAAGTACTAATATGAGTTTCAAGAGTGATGAGTTGAGTTTTCAATTGCTTAAAAGTTGAGTTCATAATCCTGAAGAATGATTCTATTTTGGTTGTCCTATCAAGAAGGTCATGATGTTGAGTATGAGTAATAAACTCATCGTACATAGCAACCTCTTCTTCAACATCTTGCATTTCTAGTTCTTGAGTTTTTTCTAATTTATCTAGATTTTTCAATTGTTCTAAGTGATGACTTTCTAAAGCTTTCTCAATAGTTTATCTAGCTTGGATTTCCATTATGAACAATTACTTATTGAAATGGAAACCACATACAAGATTTTCTCATATGTGGTGGTAATTTGTACTTAGGGATATTATTCAGCTCTTACTTTAGTTCAGTTCATTGTCAATAAAGAGATCTATTCCAGCCATCCATCTTCTCTATTTGTCTTGCTACATTTGTGCTCCTTGTTTGTGCTTCTTGTGTGTCTCTTGCATTGCTACACACACCCAAGAGCTATAGAGGGTCACTTCTTGTAGCATTCCCATTCTAGATGGTCTTGAACTTCTTTAAAGTTAGAAGGTTATGGGATTTGTTGAGTTTGATGCATAAGTGCATAGTTAGCATAATGACTTTGTTCTATTTGTTGCTTCTCAATAAGTCTCTGAGATCTTTTAGGCAGTTAGGAAGTACTTCCTTTTGAGCTACTTTTAGAAATGATTGTGGTGCCCTCTGAAGTATAGATGGGTGGAGTAAAACTTCAGCTTGGATCTTTGGTTGAGTACTTAGAAGACCCACCAAAGACAACATATTTGGAGATAGTGATGGAGTGGTTTTCCATATCATCCAATCTATATGCTTTAGATTGTTCATTATACCCAATGAAGCTATGTTTCCTTGACTTAGATGATAACTTATTCCTTTCTTCCTTAGGCACTTTGTCACTCTAGCACAATGTTTAGTACCAACATGAGGAGATCCGCCTCACAAATTTCAATCCGCAGAGACGTGAGGATTGCTATGGAGACCGTGAGCAAGTGAAGGCACAAGTGTGTGAGTGAGAAGCACACTAGCATGCACACACATACACACACAGGTGCACACAAGGTAAGAACAAAGAGAGGAACAATGAAAAGATTCTATTACAAAAGAAATCTCTTACAAAAGCTCAAATCTCTAACAAGCTAGCCTAAAAAATGAGCTCTCTAGCTCTTTTTATAGTTTTTTGAGTAGTTTTCGCCCTATCTAGACCTAGTGTCTCACTTAGTTAAAAATTATATTCCAAGGCTTATTTGAGGGCTCAAATGGAGTCTAAAAATTATGAAAATTGGTAGGATGATACTTCTAATACTCCTCAAGCTTGAGGACTCCTTGGCTTGAAAAAAATGGAGTTGCAAAATATGAAATGATATTTACAATGGTTTTTAGTGATGAAAATCACTTTTATAGGGAAAATTCGACATGTACTTCTTGGAGATCCCTACATGCTCCATCTTCTTGTGTGTCCACCTCTTTGATGCACTCCCATGCTTTGTCCTTGACCTTGAGTGCCAAAACCCCCCCTCTAGAGTTTGTCGTTTGTGACAGACCCTTGTTGGAGTGGTTGTTCCATGTAGTATGTCAAGAGGTAGTGTCCATCATGTGTCAACAAGAGCAGTCTATCTTTTAAATGTAGTAGGGTCGGTTGTCTGGTTCTTCATTTTTCACTCCTATAATTTGGTCGTTTTAGTCCCTTTGCATGTACTTCTTTCTTGTATGCCAACATGATGGTGTATTTGTGAGCTTTCAAAAATTTCTAGTTGCTCAAAAGATGTTGTCAATGTTGATTTTGAGCACTTGTCAGGTGTGAATTGCTTCATAGCTATTGATGTTGTAACCTTGATGTCATATTGATCTTTAGAACATGGGTTTCACATTTATCATGCCAAGTACTCTTTACCCATAATGAATGGTGGGTAAATGTGTTAGTTCATGGGTTGAAGAAAGTATGTGCCTTGTGCACCGCCTTGTAATGTGGCCCTATGCATGCGTACTTGGGGAATGCATTGGAAGAAGTATGGTGCAAGAAATGGGGTCTTGAGCTAAGTGCTCAAGGGTATGCTGATGAAGAGGTTTCCTAATCTATCATTTCTTGCATTGGAAGAAGTGTGGTGCAAGAAATGGGGCCTTGGGCTAAATGCTCAAGGGTATGCTGACAAAGAGGTTTCATAATCTATCATGGTGATTGACCATTGGCATGTCTTGTTTTGTTAATGAATGTTCTTGTTGATGATTCACTGATTAGATTCATTGAGCACACAATCCTATCCTTTCTTTTTGTCTCCCTCTCTCTTTTTTTTACTAATTTGTAACAATGTCACAAAACAAGAAGGAGGTGGTTAGTATAAATAAAATATTTTACATATGTCAAATGTGTCTCATGTGCTTGGGATTATCAATTGTGTCTTTGCATGGCCTTATAATTTGGCCCTATATTAATGCATACTTTGGAAATGCATGAGCTAAATCGTGCAAAAGCTAGGGTTATGCCAAAGGCACATGGTTTTTGCACGTCGAGGCTCCGATGTTACTTGCAAACTTGATTCAATCTTTGTTTGGAAGTGTCCATTGGGTCTTGAAATGATGTATTCCTCCTTATAGGGATCCATTTTAGAATCGTGTTTGACCATGTAGAGATCACTTTTGGCCTTTTCATCTTTGGATGGTGTCTTGGATTTTGTATCCCTCGTAGTTGGCTTTTTGGTTCTATGGGGGCCACTAATGCTTTTGGCATCCAAACCCATACCCTTGTTGCTTGTCTTCTTACTATTGCCAAAGAGGTGAGTTGATCTTCTTTGGCTCTTTGTGCTTGGTTCTGACCCTTTTTTCTCCTTGGCTTCTTTGTTGAGACTTTTCTCGTGAGGAAAATCATAAGGTTTTGTGCATGTAAGAGTACCTTCGGTACCCACATGTGTAATTGTCCTTGTTGAGCTAAAGCTAATTTCTTAGGCACACAAATTTGTTGGATACCTAGTGGTTGAGCTTGTCCTAGTTGCTTAGTTCTTCTTTTGTCATGGTTGGCCTACTTGGGTGGAAATTGTTGTGGCCAAGCGGGTGGTTGCTCTCCTTTCCCTACCTAGATATGTTTCATGCTCGGAACTACTTTCTTCTTAAATTTTTGTCTATTTGATCTAGTGGTCGTCTTGTACTATGCCACTAGCCTCTTTGGTTGAATTTCTGTGGCTGCATTAGTCTTTGAAAAAGAAGAGAGGTCCACTCGGCTTTGACATGGCTCTTTCATGCTTGAGTCCTTCTTGATCCTAGAGCTTTTAACACATACAACATCTTCTTTGCTAAGACTAGTCCTTGATTAACTAAGAGAATGTGTGACAACTGGATTTGTGAGCATGCAATTCTCTAATTCTAATGTAATGCATTGTTCATGTACCCAAACTTGAAGAAGTTGACTTCTTAGGTTTAAGTTGATTGCATATATAGATCTTGTTCCTTCAAGTCTTTGATCTTTGTTAGAAAATTGTCCATAGAGTCACCTTCATTCATGTGCTCACTCTCCAACTATTTTCGGAGGGAAGCAACACGAGCCTCATTCCTAGCTTGGTACAATGTGGTAAGTGTATCCCAAGCATCCTTAGCTATTCTTCAAGAGCGAATGTGAGGAATAATGGCACGTTTGATAGACAAAGCTATCAATGCATGTGCCTAGCATTTGTGCCATCCCAACGAATTTGTTCTGCAGTAGGTGTAGCAGAAACTGCAGCATGAATAGGAATATGCAGAATATCATCATATTTGACACCTTCTGCATCAGCTTCAATACCTACAGTTGTAACAGTTGCAGGTGTGATAGGACATTTTTCAACACCCTGCACAATGTTCCACAATCCTTTTGCAACCAATACATGTCGCATCATATAAGCCCATAATGGGTAGTTGGTACCATCCAACTTATCCTCAACAGCCAACATATGAAATTCATCACTGCTTACAACCATGGCTGGTGACTAAAATACCTTGATGCAGAAAATTGATTGTCTCTCAAAAAGCTGAACTGAATTTCCCAGACAAATTCTACTAAACCTGATTCAAGACGCTTATACTGATGAACCAAAACTGGTATATACCTTTGGCACAAAAAGATGAAATAACCTGCACAAGCACTGTGATAGTGCGTTTGGAGGTCGAAACACATTGATTATGCTCAGCAAAATTTGTGCGATTCTGAGACTTCAACCGGAGAGGTGTCAACGATGCCCTAGATGAAGTGGAGATCTGGTCTGATACCAATTGTTGGAGTTAGACGTATGTGGAAGCACATGAACAACACAAGGAAGAAGAAGAAGCTTGGAGCTCAACACACCATATTGAATGTATTACCACTAGAATGTACAAAGATAAGTAGCCTATTAGGGCAATAGGCGTACATACAAGTCGGGGGGAAAAAACTCCTAAAGAGGGAAAAAAGTGCCCCAATAGTCCTAATGTGTTCACACACATCACTACCTAAATATATCAACACTACACCTGTCTCACATCCACCTGATAGATATGTTCCAAGTTTGGATTTTGTTATGCTAACAGATGCTGGTGAGCCTTCTTGCAACAAGGAGGTTATGGAGACAACGGATCATGTCAAGTGGGAGCATATCATGAAGAGTGAGTTGGATTTTATTCACAAGAATGGTACTTGGGATTTGGTACCTTTGCCAAAGGGCACGAAAGCTTTACCATGTAAATGGGTATATAAGCTGAAATTCACATAAGGTAGTGCTTCTCCAAAGTATAAAGCACGACTTGTTGCAAAGGGTTTTAAGCAACAATGTAGCATTGATTTTGAGGAAATCTTCTCCCTAGTGGTCAAGATGACTACCCTATGCATGTTGCTTGGATTCGTTGCAATGGAGGACTTAGAGCTACTCCAAATGGATGTGAAAACTGCTTTCTTGCATGGAGATCTTATATATGAGATCTATATGGAAAAACCAGAGGGTTATGTAGTTCTTGGCAAAGAAAGTCTAGTTTGTAAGCTCAAGAAGAGCTTATATAGACTTAAACAGTCCCCTAGACAATGGTACCAAAAGTTTGATGCTTTTATGAAGTCTCAAGGTCTTTAGTAGCCAGTTTTGGACAGTTCTTTATGATATGATCATTTCCTTTACAATATTTGCAAAACAATTTTTTCTTTTCTAATTTCTTTTCATCTTTGTCTTCCCTCTTCGATTGTGCAGAATTAGCAGATTTCTACTTACTAATTGAAGAGCTCCATTTTCCTTTGCCCTTCTGACTAGCCAAAAAAGTTTGATCTGCAACTTGCATAATGGACCTGTTCTACCTAGATTGATCTTCCTGCAATAGAAAAGAGACTAACTACTCAAATGATAAGGCATTTGGATTGCCTTTCATCATCAACCGAAGAGTAGAAGCAAAAGTCTGATATGAATCAGGAAGACCATTCAGAACGGTCTGCAAAAGTAAGGTATATGGTATAACCTTATCAGAAGAAATCAAGTGTTCCTTCAAGTCTTTGATCTTTGTTAGAAAACTGTCCATAGAATCACCTTCATTCATGTGCTCACTCTCCAATTGTTTTCGGAGGTGAGCAACACGAGCCTCAT
This sequence comes from Ceratopteris richardii, assembly GCA_020310875.1. NCBI lineage: Eukaryota > Viridiplantae > Streptophyta > Polypodiopsida > Polypodiales > Pteridaceae > Ceratopteris > Ceratopteris richardii. The sequence goes on from CM035406.1 coordinate 140,627,622, forward strand.
TCCTAGCTTGATACAATGTGGTAAGTGTATCCCAAGCACCCTTAGTTGTTCTGCAAGAGCGAATGTGAGGAATAATGACACGTTTGATAGACAAAGCTATCAATGCATGTGCCTGGGCATCTCTGCCATCCCAACGAATTTGCTCTATAGTAGGTGGAGCAGAAACTGCAACACGAACAAGAATATGCAGAATATCATCATCTTTGACACCTTCTACATCAGCTTCAGTACCTACAGTTGTAACAGTTGCAAGTGTGATAGGACATTCAATACACTTGCAAAAGAATATACCACAAATTTATATACATCATTTTAAAGGAATAAAAATGTTGTGCTTGGGTATTATAGGATATGTGATGAATGTACTAGATATGCTACAATGCTCTCTAGAATATATAGATAAAAAATTCCCCCCTCCCTAGATGTGTTCTACTTCTCAAATCCTCTATTCTTTAGATGTGACCAAGCTTCAGGTCTCTCTTGGTGGTGTTTTTTGCCCCCTTGTATTGGTGGAAATTCTCTAAAGGTCCCCTTGACTTCTTGCTCTCACCTAAAGGTCGATTCAAAAATGACTTCTATAATTAGGGAAGTCAAAAGTTTCATGGTTTCTATAAATTTGAGTTTTTTTATAGTTCGAGTGGGTAACCCTCCTGTTCATGCTCTATGAATGTCACATACACTAAATTTTCAAGAAAAAACATCAACTGACAACTTCCAATGTCCCTGCAAATTGCCTTTACTAGGGTAGTCAAATTTTGCAATTGACCTTCAAATGGATTTTTTTGCACCTAACATACTTAAAAATTTGTCTTATGCCTTCTAGCTTCTAAAGAGATCCAAAAATTCAAGAAAATCCTTTGTTTCTCTGCAAAATACCTCAATTTGGGAAGTCATTTTTTGCAAACCCTTATATTTTTTAATTTTCTTGATATCAAACCACCTATGTTATTGGCCTAATGATATATAAGCCTCAAATTCCTTTTAAAATCTCAAAAAAGTCATACTTGCAACTTTTGATGTCCCTAGCTCATAGAAATCATTGTTTGCACAACTTGATTTATTGTTCACTTTTTGACACTTTGGCTCTTTCCTTCAAGATTTTGAGCCTAAAGTAAACTCGAATAATAACTTTTGAAATTTTCAAATTCTAAGAAAATCAAAACGTGCAACTTAACTTTTCTTGCTCTTTTTTGTGACCTTTATGTTAGGTATTCTTTTCGAGGTTTTGTGCACTAGTCATCAATCAAAATTTGGTCCAAAATTTTGTGTGACATGCAAAAAATGACTACTTTGCCAAAAGTGACTGCCACGAAAGTCAAACTTGAAACTTATTATTTCTTGATCTTTTTTAAGTCAATTTTTCAAATTTCTTTCTCATAACCATGTGGGCTTCAGATATGCTTCAATTTTTAGAAAATGACACTTTGCAATGTTTAACTTCTCTCCTCATGTCTTAGCTCAAAGAAATCATTTTTTACAAACCTTGAAAAATGATTATTTCCTTGACACCCACCTTCTTGAGCATGTAGACATAGGCCTTAGGTACCCAAAATACATTTTAAAGTCACAAAACATCCCCCTTGACAACTTGAATTGCTTTCCAAATCTGGCCTCTTATGACTTCTTGAGACTACATTTTTTATCTCTTATGCTCCTAACCCATTGTGTAGCTATCCTTTCAACTTCCTCACTTTTTCTTACTCTTTTGGAGAGTAGAACAAGCAAATAACAAGATTTACCTCTCTCCTTGCAACGAGCAATTGCTATGTTAGCTAACTTTTGAGCACCCTCTAGAGAGCTCAAGAAATGCAAATTTGAAATCTATTCCTTGTCTATTAATCTCCTACACCCCACAATCCCTAAACAAGGTGGAAATTAAAGAAGAAAATGAAGAGAATAGAGTGAAAAAGAAGTGGGAAATGAAGAACTTGAAGAAGATGGTTTTGAGTTTTAAAGGAAAACTTCAAAATCCTAGCACTAAAACTAACTAAAACCCTATTTATACCTCTCCATCTAAACTAACTAAGCTAAGTGCAAAGGATGATGAATATGCATCCAAAGCTTGAGCATAAAGCACCAAAAACAGCAAAAACTTACCATCATGCCAAGCGTCCAACAAGAAGGACCCCAACAACGGTGCCATAAGTGTTCACATCATAGTTCCGCATGCTCAACCGATGTACTCATGTCAAACAAGAATATCCATATATGATAGAGATATGTCATAATCTGGAGTGATCAATCATTAGTATGAAGACCACACATTTTAAGATGGAGAGAGAGAGATAGAACAAGCACACACATAGGTGTTGACTTCCCTTGCTAAGCTTGAATTAGCACTCCAAGGACCTAGAATTGCCAACATTAAGCATGTGAAGAGATAGATATTCAAGCTTTTTGTGTCCTTGGTTACTTCTCTAGGGAAGGATTGAATGGAAGTTACTTTTCTTCCTCCTCAATTGGAGTTTTTAAGATTTCCTCTACAAATTTTTGCAACTCAAAAAGTTATTCCATTTTAAATGGTTCAGGTTGTTACATGCATTCACTTTCCTATGGAGTGTCCTCTAATGGTTCTACCTATTTAGACTCATTAGAATGAAAATCTTGAGATGGTAACAAACATTCATGTCTAGATGTGAATTGGCATGGATCGAAGAAGGATATTGTTTCTCTCACGTGTCCATCTAGGTTGCATTATTTGTTATTCGACAATTTTATTATTCATGAATAACTACGGAATTTTACATTGAACCCTTATTATTTGACCGAATTATTCGATGCCACTTCAGCTTATTTAGACATGAGCGAATAGTTTTTGCACGACAATTCAGAACTATTTTGATCGAAAACCTTTCGATCAAAATTTTTTTCAATCAAAAAGCTTTTGATGAAAAAGTCTTTTGATAAAAAAATATTCATTCAACTAATGTTTTATAAAAGAATGCCCTCAAAATGATGCCTCATCAAAGTTACTTTGTTTTTTCCAAAGAACAAGGTATAAGCTCTCGTTAAAAATATTTTGTCTTTTAGTATTAAAAAAATAAAGAAAAATATATATTTTTTTTATTGTGAGTTAAAAACTATTGTGATTGTTTGAATCAACATTGATTCTTACTTCACAATAGTATATGTATGTATGCGTATGATTGTGAGTAAAAATGTATTGTGATTGTTTGAATCAATATTGATTCTTATTTCACAATAGTATGTGTATGTTTATGTGCATGTATGGTTGTGAGTGAAAATCTATTGTGATTGTGTATGTACATGTGTATATGTGTGTATGGTTGTGAATTAAAATCTATTGTATATGTTGGAAAAGCTTTTAGCTTCTTTCTTATAATTCAGGGGTTGAGAAGGTGTTAATAAGTGAACTAGAGCTTTTTACGACTCTTAATCGCTTTGTCTTGTAGACTTATTAACACCTTCTCCCATCCCTTGAATTGTAAAGAGATCCAACAAAGTTCATCGAATAGTATGTGTATGTGCATATGAGTGTATAATTGTGAATGAAAATATATTGTGATTGTCTGACTCAAATTGATTCTTTACTTCACAATAGTATGTGTAATTGTATGTGCATATGATCGAGACTTTAAAAACTATTGTGATGGTCTCACTCAACATTGATTCTTACTTCACAATAGTATGTGTAAGTGTATGTGTGTACGATCGAGAATTTAAAATCTATTGTGATTGTCCAACTCAACATTTTTTCTTACTTCACAATGGTATGTGTAAGTGTATGTGCATATGCTCAAGAATTTAAAATCTATTGTGATTGTTTGACTCAACATTGATTCTTACTTCACAATGGTATGTGTAAGTGGAGTCACCTTGTAAACATGTTTGTGAAGGGTGTATTTTGGGCAAAATGTAGCATTCATCCTTCCCAAAAGATGGTTCAATTTGAGCTATTCACAATTTCTAGCTTGTTCATATTAATGTATGTGGTCCTATGCAAACACCTTCTTTCGGGAACTACCTTTACTTTGTGAATTTTATTGATGATTTCTCTGATCATGCATGGGAACATCCATTGAAAGCAAAGTCTAAAGTGTTTATGTGCTTCAAACACTTTTTGGTTATGGTTGAAAATCTATAAGCATGTAAATTGGGCACCCTTCATTCTCATCGGGGAGGGGGGGGGGAGGGATATACATATCTTCTAACTTTAATGCATTTCTGGCTAAGCATGGGATAAAACATCAGTGTATAATGTCATGTAAACCTCAACAAAATGGAGTTGTACAAAGAAAGAAAAGGTCTCTCATGAAGACGGTGAGTTGAAAAAGGCATTATATGATTTGAAGCAAGCACCATATGCTTGGTATGAAAAGATACATGCCTACTTGATTGCACATGCTTTTGAGAAAAGTCCAATTGAGATCACCTTATATGTTAAGCATGCAGATGATGTACTTCTGATCATTGTTGGGTATGTTGATGACATGTTGCTCACTAGTCCTAATGAGAAACATGTTGTTGAATTTAAGGCTGATTTGCATTGTGTCAAACAAAATATCTTGACACATTGTTGCTTTGTTTTGGCCTTAAAGATTGCAAACCTATTGTCACTCCTATGAAAACAAGTTTATGGTTGAGTCTTCATGATGCGGGAGATGCACTTGATGTAGTTCTATGTTAGTAGGCTGTTGGATTCTTGATTTACTTATGCATAACGTGGCCTGATATTCAATTTGTTGTCTCTCTAATGAGCAAGTTTATGCATTGCCTAGGTGACAAGCATTGGCAGGTAGTTAAGTGCATCTTTTGCTACTTGAGTGGTAGCCCGCTACTTGGATTGTTTTATCCCAAGGGGAGATCATTGCCACCATATTTACATGCTTTTTCTGACTCAAAATGGGCAGGTTGTTATGACATCGTGTCCATGAGTGGTTTTTGCTTCATGCTTGGAAGCTCATGCATATCTTAGTGGAGCAAGAAGTACCTACTGCGGCCACTTCTAATTGTGAGACTAAGTATAGGGAAGCTTTCATAGCAATTGTTGAGTGTGTGTGGCTTGGGCACCTTATGATTGATTTGGGTGATGATCAATCTTATGCCACCACCATCTTCACTAATAGTCAGAGCACATTGGCAATTGCGAAGAACCTTGTGCTCCATGCTTGCACAAAGCACATTGATGTGCACTATCATTATGTCAAGGATGTTGATATATTTAGGTAGTGACTTGTGCGAACACACTAGGACCTCCGGAGCACTTTTTCCCTCTTTATGAGGTTTTTTTTTCCCCGATTTTTATATACGCCTATTACCCTAATGGGCTACTTATCTTTGTACATTCTCTTGTAATACATTCAATATTGTGTGTTGTGCCGTAAGCTTCTTCTTCATCCTTGTGTTGTTCGCGTGCTCTTGCAGACCTCAAACTCCAACAATCAGAATCAGAGCAAGTCGCTGCTTCATCTAGGGCATCGTCGACAACCCTTTGATTGTTGGAGATAGACGTCTGTGGAAGTACGCAAACAGCACAAGGAGAAGAAGCTTGGAGCACAACACACAATACTGAATGTATTACTAGAGAATGTACAAAGATAAGTAACCCATTAGGGCAATAGGCGTATATACAAGCCGGCACCTCAATGTGCTTAGTGCGAGCATGGAACACAAGGTTCCTCGCAACTACCAATGCGCTCTGACTGTCAGTGAAGATGGTGGTGGCAAAAGACTGACCAACACCCAAATCAACCATAAGGCATCTGAGCCACACACTCAACAGTCGCTCTGAAAGCTGCCCTATACTCAACCTCACAACTGGAAGTGGCCACAGTAGGCTACTTCTTGCTCAACCAAGATATACGTGAGCTACCAAGCATGAAGCAAAAACCACTAGTGGACACACGACTGTCATAACAACCAGCCAATGCGCTCTTACTGTCAGTGAAGGTGGCAGAAGATTGACCAATACCCAAATCAACCATATGGCGTCTGAGCCACACACACTCAACATTCGCTGTGAAAGCTACCCTATACTCAGCATCACAACTGGAAGTGGCCACAGTAGGCTACTTCTTGCTCAACCAAGATATACGTGAGCTACAAAGCATGAACCAAAAACCACTAGTGGACACACGACTGTCATAACAACCAGCCCAATCAGAGTCTAAGAAAACATGCAAATATGACGGTAGTGATCCCCCCTTGGGATAAAACAACCCAAGTAGCCAAGTACTACTCTAGTAACAAAAGATGCACTTAACCACATGCCAATGCTTGACTCTTGGGCAATGCATAAACTTGCTCATATGTGAGACAACATACTGAATATTTGGCCGAGTAATGCATAAGTAAATCAAGCACCCAACAACCTGCTGATAGAGAACAGCATAAAATGCATCTCAAGCATCATGAAGACTCACTCGTAGACTTGTTTCCATAGGAGTGGCAATAGGCTTACAGTCTTCAAGGCCAAAACGCTGCAATAATGTGTCAATATATTTCGTTTGACACAAAGCCATTCACATCAACTTGCATAAACTGAATGCCGAAATAGTGATACAAATGCCCTAAATCAAACATCTCAAATGAGGAATGCAAATCAGCCTTAAAATCAGCAATATGCTTCTCAATAGGCACAGTGAGCAACATGTCGTCAACATAGACAACAATGATCAGAAGCAAATCATTAGTACGCTTAACATATAAGGTGCTTTCAGTTGGACTATTCTCAAAACCATGTGCAATTAGATAGGCATGTATCTTCTCATACCAAGCACGTGGTCCTTGCTTTAAACCATATAATGTCTTCTTTAACATGCGAACTTGGTTTTCATGCCCTTTTCGCACAAAGCCACGGGGCTGAAAAACATACACTTCATGCAAGTCACCATTTAGAAATGTTGTTTTAATGTCCAACTGATGTACATTCCAACCATGATGAGCTGCAAGTGCATAGATGCTACGAGCTGTAGTCATTCAGAAAGTAGGTGCAAAGGTCTCATCAAAATCAATGCCTCTTTCTTGCGCATAACCCTTTGCAACAAGTCTAACCTTATACCTGTCAACTGTACCATCAGGCTTACGCTTCAGCTTGTATACCCACTTAGTCCCAATGGCCTTCTTGCCAAGAGACAAGTCACATAAAGACCAAGTACCATTCTTCATTATAGCATCGTATTCAGATTACATAACAACCATCCAATTTTGTGAATTTTATGCTTCACCAAACAAAACACTCATTCTCATCACAGAGATTAGATGCAGCCATAACATAGCAATCTGATGCAAAAGAGGCACTATGAGAGCCTGAACGAGTACGATATGACAGGGGTGCATCTAATTTGTCACGCAAAGTTTGCACCAACCATTTTGGCATAGTTTTCACCTACTCAATATCAACTCTCATCAATTAGTGCATCATGCAAATCTACATCAAAATAGACTGATCTACATCATCACGTGAAACTTGCGAAGGCTGAGAAGTTGCCTCATTGGGACCATCACTAGACTGTCCACATGTAAAAAGAGGCAACAAAGTATCCATAATGCATTTAGTCTGTGGATGATACAGACGATAGCCTTTACTTTCAAAATTGTACCCAACAAAAATACATTTTACTGCTTTATCATCCAATTTTCTACGATGTTGTTCGCGCACTAATGCATATGCCACACAACCAAAAACACACAGATGAGCATGCAGATGAGCAACTGATGGCTTGCGATCATGCCAAGCCTTATATGGAGTGATAGACTGCAACGCTTTAGTGGGACACGTGTTAAGTACATATGCTGCACACATGACGGCCTCAAGCCAGAAACTGTGGTAAAGCTTGACTCTTGACCATACACCTCACCATCTCCATGAGTGACATGTTTCGTTTAGCAACTCCATATTCTGTTGAGGTGTATACGACACTATACACTGGTGTCTTATCCCAAGTTCAATCAAAAATGCATTAAAATCAGAAGACATATATTCCCCCCCTCGATCAGAACGGAAGGTGCCCATTTTACATGCTAACAAATTTTCAGCCAAAACCAAAAATTATTTGAAGCACATAAACACTTCGGACTTTGCCTTCAATGTATATACCCATGCATGCCTGGAAAAATCATCAATGAAAGTCACAAAGTAAAGATAATTTCCAAAAGAAGATGTCTCCATAAGACCACAGACATCACTATGTACAAGTTGCAATTTTTGAGTAGCCCGAACTGAACCATCTTTTGAAAGTGGGGAACGCTGCATTTTGACCAAAATACAGCCTTCACAAACATGTTTTTCAGGTGCTTCAAGTTGGGCAAAGAGGACACCATTTCAGATTTATGCAGACGTAGCAAACTAGCAAAATTCAGATGACCAAAGCGTGCATGCCAAAGCTTTCTTTGCATTTGACATAGCATGAGAATCATGTACTACACATACCGAATCATTCAGAGATCTTTCATAGTCTATGAGATTATACAACCCACGACATAAAATGCCAAAAGCAATAATCACATTGCTATTTGACAGATCATGAACTGTACACCTATCATCAACAAATTTCACAACCAAGTCAATCTTGGCTAATGCAAAAACCGATAACAAGTTTATAACTCGAAAGAAGAATCCACAAGTGAAAATTGCATGTCTTAAGCACAACAAACTAACCATCTCTGCCAAAGAATTAAGGTGGCTAGTAGGAAGTTTACATGGAGATCTTCTAGTGGTTCACTATGAGTTACTAGCTCAATCTAAATTGAAATAATCCAACACCCACAATCAATGTAAGTAAAAATAGTAAGAGGCACTTCTCCATGAGAAGGTACCATTAAGACTGCTGTAACCTATAGGTTACAACACAAGACTTACTTTTTTGTTGGCTCTGAACCATCTAACATCTGCACTTACTTCATTGAGGCCACAGGACCCTCATAACCCACAAAGCAAGAGACTTGTGAACAGCCTGAAAGACGATCAGTACAATTGAGTACACTAGCTACAATCTTCCAGTATCTGCAGTTGTTCTAACATAACGCAATTATTGCCCTACTGCAATGAACTTCGAAATGCAATGAAAGAGGACTGAGTGTCCATCGTTATAAGTACCCCCATACCCCACATAGGAAAGACAAACATAATGGACCGAACATTCAACTGATTTGACAACCCGAAGGCTCACTCAAATTCAGGACCAAGGCTATTCAGTGAGCCATCTGATGAAGGCTTGAACCGACTACCTGTGCATAATGGCACAAATGTTTAACCAACACACGCTCAGCAGACACATGAATTGATTCATACATACATCCACACATAAACCAAGCTTTTCACTAGATCACAAAAGGTCATCAGATGTTTATATAGTCATTCTAGCTAGCTAATTGTTTACTATTTGCAGTCTTGCACCATCATGATTAGAATGCACATTTCCAATGCCACAATTTCTGAATGTTGAGCAATAAGTCGCTGTTAAAGATGAAGAGTGCAGAATTCACATACATGTAGAGTGCAGGCAAATATCACATTCATGAATTAAGGTTTTTCACTAATGTTGCAATGGTTGATAATCTTCCAGGCCTTCCTTTGCCCTCGCTCCGAACTAAATGGGCCTTTATGCAAAAGTGGAGCAGGAATGCGAGACAAGTCACATATAATCTCAAATCACCTACATAAGCTAATTGGTGCACTGATTGCATGACTGAGAACTTTCTGCATTTTGATTGGGACAACATATTATTAATAAAGCATATTCAAGGCTAAAATTATCTGCCCTTCATTCAGTGAATCCATGTTCCATGATTATTGTCTGATTCTACATTCAAAACTCTTCCAAACGTGTCTAGTTTCTAACTCTGATACTATACAGCCATTGACATTTTCTCAGAGAGAACCAAAAATATGACTTTCTATGATCAGATAATTTCTTCATAAGCATAAGGCAAATAATGATTTTAAACCAGAAAAATGCAACCAGCACCATGATTGATCATTGCAATCCAATTCTAGAATAGGTAAAAGATTCTCCACTGGGTATGAAAGGCTTCCCCAAACAGAGAGCTCAAAGTCTCATGCCCCTCCTTTCTGTTTCTTGGGCATCCTGTAGCCACCTACAACACAGGCATGATCCCTTTCAAAAGGTTCTAGAGTCACTTGCTCTGCAGGCTTAAACTGCTCCTTTTGTAGCTTCTTTACTTCCTGTGCAAAGACTGCTTCAGCAGGTACTGTGGAATCAATACAGTTTGCCTGTTCACAGAAATTCAAGTTCATATAAGGATGGAGCATAGATAAGTCGTCCATTGGTATCCACAAATATTTCCATTTGATGTGCAAAAAATGTACGAGGCCAATTAGTAAGAGGATTAAATGCACAATAATTATGAAGCACTGTAAAATGTAAATAAGCACAATCGAGTAATCAGGTTGCTTTGATACATGATACATGACGCTAAAAGTACCATGATATATTCCATGACATACCACAAAAACTATGGCAGGGGAGGAAACGAATGAGTTAATAACTGACACACAAATGAATAATACATGGTGCCTAAGAAATCCATCTAAGTACATGCATAAACTTTGAAAAAGCCATATTCACATAAGAAACACAGCATAAGTAATCTATATGCTCTACATGCGTTCTCATGTATAAATCACCAAACCTATGCAGTCATACTATGACCGGTAATATTGGCAGTACAAAGTGTTCATGCAGCACAGTGAAGTTGAAATATATAAAGATGAAGCACTGGCAGAATACATACCTTAATAGATATCACAAAATGACCTCCATTCTTCAAGAAGTAATGAGCATTCAGAGCAACAATACGTGCCTGTATCATTATACATCATACAAGATTAGCAATTCAGTGATTCAGAAGCATGGATACAAATAATACAGACGAGAAAATCAACATGTTCTTATGGGCGTCAGCTATCAAAAAATTGAGTTGAATAAATTAGCCTAAAAAACAACAGCACAAATGGGACCATTCAAGAAAATTCGGCAGTGGTTGAAACATAAACCTTGAAGCTCCATTGTAGGCAATCAACTATATTTTCAGAGTGATGCCCTGAGCTGGCTGCCAAGACAGACTTCTAATGTCAGTCTCGCTGTTCATATGGTACAAAGGCACTTGTTTCAACTATTCTCAATTATGCCTATGTATGAATTTTATGTTCTTATGGCTAGACCATGCACATCGTAGAGAGTCAAACGAGTTCACATTCAATTAGTACTTGTACATGATAACCAGTAGAACAACGTGCAGGTTCCACACAGCAAAACTATATTCTCTACCACAGCATATCATTTCAACGCCCAAAGAAACAAGGAAACTCCTTCCAGCAGCTTGAAAAGTTGAATCAAATATCTTTTTACGTCAGAGGTGTCAGTTTAGGTCCCCTCAGTTCTCATCACACAAACAACAACTGCATGAAGAAGGCACCACTACGAAAAAAGAGAAAATCCACAGCCACAAGAAGCAAACAAACTAGAGCCTTATTTGCTCAAATATACAAAACTGATTGGTTTCCTCTGATCCATATTGGAGACATTCTGCATAAGGAATATCTTGTGACCTGCCAGAAGACTCTTGTATACCACAAGTGACAGTTCAATCTTGCTGTGAAACAAAAATAAGTCAGATAAAATCCTGAGCCCCATAATGATCATTTGTGCAATATTCAATCATTGACAAGTACTCATTGGCTTCATCAAAAGGGCAATTTACATCACAAACCCCAGAAAGGATAATCAGATAACTTTATGTTTGCATACATGTTCTGCACGCAAGATTGCCACAAACAACAATGGACAAGGCACATTATCTCACAAAAAGACGATAAAAGATTTAATGACGGATTCAAGAAGACTGTACATAGCAGCCACTCAAACAAAGATAATTCTGTAGCAACATCAAAATCTCAAAGAAAATAATAGTGGCCAAATCACAAGATACAATAATAAACTCAAATTTTTCATCTGCCAAAGAACAACTTCAAGAGTTACACATACCTGGTCAGGCTGTGCAACATCTGCAAATATCACATCAACCATTCCAACTAGCATTCGATAGCGTTGGGGATGTCGAGCATCTTCAATAATGGGTATCACATTAGTCCTTTTCTTTGCCATGTTCACTAAATCACGGCCACTTCTGTGTGAAAACTCCACTGCATATACAATCCCTGTCTGCAACAAGTTGCAACAGCATCAAAAATGAGCAGTGAACTAATAAGCAACAGACTCACCCCCCCCCCCACAAAACCAAAAAAAAAAAGGGGAAAAAAAGCTGAATCAGATTCCTTGTTGTAGGTGCTATGCATAACACAAACTCTCATGGGAAAAAAAATGACAAAAAACTTTACTTGGAATCCTTATCATAGGTTCATGCAAACATGGTTTGTGCCAGGCCAGCCATGGCAAACCTAGGGCTCAGTGATCTGCTGTCCCAACAGCCCAAACACACACATTGCTTTGCACTTGCTACACTAAAGAGGCTTGTCTGATGCCAACAAAGGAACATGGAAAGTTTTTTTCCTGAAAGAGTGTCTTGAATTCTATCTACATGGAGATGTGACTCACTGGTCCTACTACATCTGAGACATGTGAAACCGTGGTCCCAGAGGCAGCTCCAAGATATAATACATGAGCACCTGGTTTCTGCATCAAGCAAGAAAAATAAGTTTGTAGACCAATTAGTCATAATCGAGCATCTTTCGAAAGGAGCATTAGACATACAATCCAGATATTGTCAACACCACCCAAAATAGCTGCAGCAAGCTTCGAACGAAAGGGATTCCAAACTCTGTATTCCAACTTGTTCCCATCAACCTGCAGAAAATCCATGCCAATCTCAAAATATTTTACCGAGTGGACATCGCACTTCCAGAAACAAACCAGAATTTTCAAACTTCAATAATATTGTAGTAGATCGTAAATCACACATACCAAAACGCACCAGAATTTTCAAAATTCAATAATATTGTAGTAGATCGTAAATCACATACCAAAACACCATGACTGCATCCTTACAGACTTGCAACATAACATAAATATGTTTGGATCCCAAAAACATACAATTCCAATTCAGTCATTAACGGCTGCGGCCAATTCATCTTGCGTACACCCACTAACCTAATAGTACGAAAGCCACTACAGTACAAGCAACAAATTACTACGGCGTGGTTGTGCATGAAATGTTTTATAGCTCAAAGTTCATGCTGTGGAGAAGTATAAAAAAGCACAATCGAGGTTCTATCAGGAAAGCCACCAGAAGTATATGCCACGAGAAAGCGTCCTACGAGATGATGAGTACAAGGATGATCTCAAAAACAAACTGCTACTTAAATCTTTCAATTGAGCACGAATTTCCACGCAGAAAAAATCTTTGAACGAATTAAATCCATTATTCATTGAAACGACGTGTAAGCGGGCAGTGCAACTAATTCATTACCTCAACAGATACTCTCTTTTCACCGTAAACACTTTCCCCAGGAACCATATTCAAGGTGCAGAGAGCATCTTCCTTGGCTTTGGCAATAAAGACACCTTCGTGTCTGTGAGGCTCAATGATGACCTTGGAGCCCCCTTTCATTCCCCTACCTCCCCTGCCCCCGCCTCTCCCACCTCTACCTCCACCTCTTCCACCCCCCCGGCCTCCACCTCTTCCACCGAAGCCTCTTCCACCTCCACCTCCACCTCCACCTCTACCTCTACCACCATCACCTCCCCTTCCACCGCCGCCACGGCCCCCTGCAGTTGCAGAAAAGGCATCCACTCGTTATTATTCGGGAGGAAATCAAAGTGACTTCACAATGTGAGGAAAACGAAGAGATAAACAAACCTCGGCCGCCTCTCATGGGAGGTCTCATCAGACTTGGCTTTGTTCCTGCTCCTTCTCGTCACTGTCTTCCTCTGTGGTCGGACGACTAGAGCTGTTGGAAAACCCCTTCTCAGCGCAAAACCTTGGAGTTAAAGCAGGAACTTCACGAATTTTGAAAAGCTTAAATTTTAACCAGAAGATGGATCCCTTATGAAGGTGGGCCTTTTGTGAATTCCTCGTGGGCCTTTTGTGAATTCCTCAAATAACTTTCTTGTATCTTTCTTGTATTTTCTTCTTTTTAAGATGAGTTATAGCCATTTTCTAAGAAAAATAAATAAACATAAAGGAAACAAAGGAGAAAAGTTGAGTTGCAATTAGGTTTTTTTTCACGTGAATGCTTTTGAAACTCAAAATTATCCCTTTTTTTTCTTGGAGTAAGTATGTTGGTATTAGGGTTGGAAAACATGGTTATCATTGGGATTTCAAGATTGGAGGCGGAATATACATGTAATTTTCTTTCATCTTTCATAGCCGCTTGCAAACTTGCTTTTGTTTTTTTATGATTTTATTTTTAGAGAGATCTATGTTCCTGTTTTGTGGAATACAAGAGAGTTCCATTAATATTAAGTCCATTCATTTGTAAAGTGTTTCTTTCACATTTAATTCCAACAAGAGTGTGTTTTAACGTTAAAGATCGTTTTAACAATAATTTTTTAAAAAATTAATTTAAAGTTCGTTTTCACATGGAAGATTGAGATTGCAACATAACTAGGAATAGAACAAGGCTCCACCCTGTGTGAACTCAGCCTTAAAAGCTGCCTTGAATCTCCACAAACAAGTGCACGTGTAATTCAAGCTCAACAATAGATGGAAGATTCAACAAGAAGAACGTAAAGTTCTCATGGTACATAATCCACCATAAAATGTGAACTCATAAGGGCTCTCACAGTTACCTTCACAAGTCCTATGATGTGCTCAAGGCAAATGGAAAATGAAGAAGATTCAATATTTATTGTATTCAATTTTCAAAATCAAGAAATCTTGTAGATCACTGGTATAGATTGTGGAGTGAGACTAATAGAATGCTCTTTAGGAATTGCCCTTGTGTTGCTCTACGTTGGTTGCACATGAGAGAGGAGTTCATCGGTCTGGGTTCATGAAAGAGAGACTTCTTGAGACGTTACACATCCTAGTACTATCATCCCTAAAGCTCTCTTAACTAGCAATCTCCACCACCAACCTACACTCGTATAGTGATGTGGGAGGGAGAAACATAATTTTTGGCCTTACATTGAACATTCTTTAGTTCTTGAAAGCTTGGCCTTTTTGGCCTCTCAAAGCTTGTTTGATGTGGTTTTTTGGGTGATTTTTTGAAGTCAAGTTTAAGTTTTTGGTGCATTGTTTCATGGTGAGGTTCAAGAACTTCATGAATATTATTGTTCACTTCTTTCATATAGAATATCCAGCTTTCTTGGGGTTTTTCCTTCCATTTATTTGAGGTGAAACGTTTCTAGCATAGGTCACAGTTCTGGTGCAAGCATTTACCATTGTGAAAAGTAATTTTCTCTTTGCTATGAAATTGTGTCCAAAGCCTCTTAGAAATCATTTTTTTTCATATATTTTGGTTTTATGTCAACCATTTGGTATCTTTTAGATCACATATACATATTCAAAATTCTCTATGTATGTTTATGTGTTACTCCCATGTGGTTTTTGACCTTGTGGTCACAATTTGCATAAACCTTTCTTACTTGTTAAAGAGGTTCATAATGAGGTTTTCCTAATTGAGAGACTCCCAATTGGTCTTTGGTGTTCTAGGCATATGTAGTGAATAGTTAGTTGGACACTAGTTATAGTTTCATGCATTCTTGGATGCCATTTTAGACAATGACATGATTACGTTTTATGATCAAAATCTCTATTTATTTATGAGATTCTAGTAAAAGTTATGCAAAATCCATAGTTAAACCATATAAGGATTGATCTTGATATCCATACTTGGTTTTTTTCTTTTTTTCTTTTATCCAACATACAAACTTTTGCCATTCTTGTTTGGTTTTTTGTTGATCACCTGTCCATTTTGGTGGGGAAACTCTATCAAAATTCTTTTCGCGTTTGTGACTTAGCCACATTTTAGTACGGCATTCTAGTTCTACTCAAGAGGCTCTTCACATCCGGGCATCAAAGTTTCAAAAAAGAATGTTGGATCAAGGGATGGTACAACTCGCTAAAGACATATTACAAATTTCAAGGAAAAGATGGATCTGAGATTTGCAATTTTGATGGATCTATTTTTTCCATGTATGAAATAAAGTAAGTTTATGTTCTAGGGGTTAGGCCAGCTCAGATGGATCTGAAATCGGACACCGTTTGGTCATCTATGTGTATGACCAAAGATCTCGAGTTTAGACTTACTAGGAGGTCTTGTGCTCTTGTGAACAAGTGATCCACTTAGCTTAGTGGTTAAGTCTCAAGGATGTGACGGAGGAGGTCTTGGGTTCAATCCCCATGGGGAACATGGGGAGAGTATTTTGCCCAAAGAGATCTAGAGCCTTCTAGAAGCATCCACTTGAGTTAACTCGAGTTAACTGGGACACTTGGCACACATGCAGTTACATGGCTGACACATGGATGGTTAGTATCCACTTGCCCAAGAAGGCAGTCCCCTAGAGAGAGCTATATATAGAGGCATTTGGTTGGGAGGAGAGTCATCTCTCTAGCATGTGGTGGTCGTAATTTCTAGTTCTCTTGCATTGGTATCAGAGCAGTTCCCTAGCAATCCCAAACCACTAGAAGTGGTACTTAAAGTCCAATGGTTGATATCACCTATAAGTGTATCAAAGACTCTTAGATTTAGAATCTGAAAAGCATTAGTACGTGCTTGGACTTGAGTTAGGGAAAAATCTCTAAAAATCTTGCAAGTAAGCCAAAAAGCTTAGAAAAGCTCAGGAGATCTTAAAGATAAAGACTAAGTCTTTATTCTAGTCGCAAGATCAACCAGACTTGATCAAGCTTGGCCATGATTGTCCAAGAACGTGTGATTGGAACTACTCTATAGATTGCCCAAGTATTGGCAATAAAAATTTCCTTTTGGGATATATCCACTCAAGTTCCATTTATCCAATGGAAAAATGTGAAAAGAGTAAGTTGTTCCAAGACTGAACAGAGTGAAGAAATTCCAACAATGTAGTCTGCAATAGTGAAGACAGTACTTAAGTCTGTGGAAGGTAAAACATAATGTCTATCTATCCTTAAAGGGATTTTGGTACAAATACAGAAAGCATGAGCGGATGCTTACGACTTATGCAGTAGAAAGATTCCTATATAAAGTCCCCGGGGTAGGTACCTAAAGCATCAGTAAGAAAGGAATCTAAAGACAAGAAGTCAAAAGCTCTTGTCACTACAAATTGTTCAAGAATTAACCAATTATGGATGTTCCATTAAAAGGTTTTCAAGTTCCCCAAGGAAAGCACAAGATCGTGAAAAGATAATGAAAAGATCATGTGAAGGGATCAAAACCTAGAAAATCTAGTTAGAGGTAATGCCTAAAACTTCAAAATTCTCGTAAAGAATTGAAGTAAAAAGGTACTCTATCAAGATATGTTTCGACTTTAGGATAAATATCACCCACACATTAATGTGAATATAAAATAGGGTGGTATGGGACACCAGATTTTATACTCACATTGATGTAGGAAAGATGGTATGGGACATCGGACCATGGATGATAATTATCTTTTAGTCCTAGATTGGATCTTGAAGTTAGGTTTGATCCTCAATGGAATTAAAATTTCAAAGAAGGAGTTTAAATTCAAGGAGCATAAAAGTAGTATCTCAAGATATTTCAAGATAACTTAAGATCAAGAAAACAGAAGATATGAACTAATTAACTTCCAAGATCTTCTTGAAACAATTCAAGATAAAGTGTTGTTGATTCAAAAATATTTCATAAATTTCTTAAGAAGTTGAACTTTGACTTTGAGTTGATATTTTCAACCAAGGATTTGATTGACTAAGTCAAGTACCAAGTTCCTAGTGTAAATTGGTAAATTAACTCTTTTGACTCAAAGAAATGCACAAGAATTGCATTCCCAGTAAGGAGTTAGAAAGACTGAATATGATCTGAACTTAGTCTCAAGAGGAGCATTATTTTAATACAGAACTCATCAACAGAACTTTAGTGGGTCGACACACTAATGTTAGAAACCACACTAGTATCTTGTGGTTGGATGATGTTTTAGATTTGCTCTAAATCTTTTTGAGAATCTAGTTTATTTCTCTTAAAAATGGGAAAAAAATGCTTCAATGTCCTGTTGAAATAGATCTTTGAGAAGTTAAATTCCTGAGTCATCTAGAATTTGACTCATAGCAAGTTTACGTATATTCGAAGTTTGAATTGGTTGAACAAAGTTTTAGTTCTTTCTTTTTGCTTTCTGAATCTTTTGCATTTGACTCAGACACAATATCTGATTCTTGTCATAAAAGTCAAGGGTTAGCCGGATAGAACCAGATAACTAAATTAAACATCCTAGATAGATGTTCTGTATAAGAACCTTTTCAAATAACGAAAGATGTAAGTTCAAGATTGACTTATTCATTTGAGTTTGCTTCAAGTTATAGCATAAATGATTTTTTAGAGTCGAGTATAATCTACAATAAAGAAGTTAGGAATTGCTCAAGAGATTGATAATTCCCAAAAACTTTTAGTTCAAGTCTTTGAGAAAAGTGTCCTAAGTTGGACAATTTTCTTTTTGAATTTGAATTGGTCAAGTTATAGTATGGTTGACTCAAAGAAAATGGTAAATTTTTGCCTATAGTTTACATAGGATTTTTAAACTCATTAGGACAAAGTAGTCCTATAGTCAGGTGAAAAAATCAAGTAATTGTTGGATAGGAGTTAATCATTGTACAAACATCCAAGTTGGATGTTTGGGACAACCAAACTTTAAGTTTTCCAAACCAAATTCAAGTGAATCAAGAGTTCTCAAAGTTTTACGAGGGATAAGAATTCCACTTTGTCATTAAGTCCATGCATTAGTCATACCCAGAAATGGACTAGTAATTTGAATCCACCCAGTTCAAAGGTTTGTGCCAAGATCGCACATCGAGAAACTATGAATTGGCCAAGGATGTTTTTAGATCCACCATTATTATTCATTCACTACTTTGTACCTTGACCGGTTTTTCAAAGTGCAAAGCGAAACATTGTTTTGAATCATTTGGGCAGGGATGCCACCACAGAGATGAGACATGTTCTTCGAGTTTTAGAACATGACCATGTTCTTCCAGTTTTAGAACATGAGGCTCGAGGGTTGCCTACAGTAGATATATAGCTCTATTTTCGAGGGCAAAAATATTTTTCCGAGGAAAGAATGTAATAAAGTAAGTTTATGTTCTAGGGGTCAGGCCAGTTCAGATGGATCTGAAATCGGACACCGTTTGGTCATCTGTGTGTATGACCAAAGATCTCGAGTTTAGACTTACTAGGAGCTCTTGTGCTCTTGTGAACAAGTGATCCACTTAGCTTAGTGGTTAAGTCTCAAGGATGTGAAGGAGGAGGCCTTTGGTTCAATCCCCATGGGGAACATGGGGAGAATATTTTGCCCAAAGAGATCTAGAGCCTTCTAGAAGCATCCACTTGAGTTAACTCGAGTTAACTGGGATACTTGGCGCACATGCAGTTACATGGCCGACACATGGATGGTTAGTATCCACCTGCCCAAGAAGGCAATCCCCTGGAGAGAGCTATATATAGAGGCATTTGGTTGGGAGGAGAGTCATCTCTCTAGCATGTGGTGGTTGTAATTTCTAGTTCTCTTGCAATGTAACCAATCAAATACACGATGTCTTGATTAGAAAAGGCAATGCAATACCATTGGCGGTCTTGCAAAGAAGCACATTCATATGGATGATTATGATGATTGGGAAGAATTAGATGAGATGGCTATGTCCACTATTTGCTTGCACCTAGCAAATACTATACATTTTATACTTTTTGCTTGTGAAGCCTCAAAAGAGGTGTGGCAAAAATTGTGTAATGGATATGAACAAGATACTACATCAAGCAAGATATACGTGATGAGAAAACCTTATTACCTATGCATGAAAGACATTTATAGTGTTGCTACTCGACTAACTCAGTTTAATGCATTTTTTTCCTCAACTGCAAGCACAAAATAATGAATATGGATAATGAGATTAATTCAATTCTGTTACTATGTACAATGTTCATGGGACACATTTTGCACAATAAAGCAATAGTGCACTTGGCAAGAAAATATTTTATGATAAGATTTATGGGTTTTCTTTTGACTGATGAAATTCATAGAAATTCTATGGTTGCCACATGTGGTGGGGATGCATACAATGCCAATAATTCTGTGTTTTTGGACATGGAAAGAACTAACAATGTGTTAGAAGCAAGAGTCGAGGCAAAGATGGCAACCGTGACAAGAGTAGAAGCCAATCTCCCAAGAGAAACATTGAATGGTTTCATTGTCATAAGAAATAGCATTTTAAGAAAGATCGCACATGCTTTGAAGAATGAGAAGGAAAAGGGCTGGTTGGTGAGCATGTTAAATAGTTACTTGTACCTCCTTCTTCATCAATAAAGATAGAAGGAATCAATGTTATTTCAAATGATGCTAATGTTTTGATACTTGATAGTATTGTTCATAGGCTATTATGGTCCATTCTCTTTCCCACACATGGTTGTTGGATTTTGGTGTCCCTTTTCATGTGAAACCACCTAGAGAGCATTTTTCCGCATGCAACAATGTCTCTTGGTATAGTGAGTTGGAAATTCCTATCAATGTGATGTTGTTGGGATCGAAGGTGTTGTAGTTTTGTCTGCAAATGGTCCTCTATTCACCATGCAAAATGTCTTCCACATTCCTTAACATTCACATGGTTTGATGTCAATTGATCACTTGATAATGTTGGTTACAAAATCACATTATATCCTCAATCCTTTCATTTATGCAGAGGTAACATGATGATTGCAAAAGGAAACAAAGTTGGCTCATTGGGCCCCTTGTTTGTATTGATGAAATTTTATCATTCGTTACTGAGTAGCATACGATTGCTATATGGCATGGTCATTTGGGCCATACGTCTCATATTGGAATGAATCTCTATATCAATCTTATTATTTGCATGTGTTCTCTTGTCCTATTTCGACATTTTTTAAGCATGGGAAAGATTAAAAACATACTAGAAATGTACTCTTCAGTTAAGCCTTTTGATCTTGTTCATTTAGACAGATGTGGTCCTATGTTGACTAGGTCCTTAGTTGGTTCTCTTTACTTTGTCACTTTCATAGATGATGCTATAAAAAATTATAGGTTTATCCTACTATTAGAAGAGCGTTTTACCATCACCTAAAGCTTTAGAAGGCACAAACTTCGATAGATACACACATATATATTTCTTGTAAAACTCCTCCCAACCACGTCACGATCCAATCCTCTTGAGACCCATGATTGATTCCCCTATTCCCTCTCTCTCTACCAATGGGGCAAAGGCTTATAGCCCTATCAAGTGTCGACCATGCCATTAACCCCTAAGGCTATGTTCCCATCACCTTGTCATGTGATGTGACATTTCCCTCCCTTTCAAAGACATTTTTATCCTAAAAAATGTAGATGAAATGTCTGTAATGGTGGAAGAAACTGTTTGGACTCCCCTAGACGCCATGCCCTACTAGTACATAGTCATCTTTGTGTGTTGTTTCCCCATATGCTTCCCCTTCAGGAGCCTCATAAGAGATCATCTCAAAGGTAAAAAACCATCTGATTGGTGCTTACCAACTTCCAAACTCACTCCCATAACATCATCATCACCAAGTGGCTTGAATCCATGTGATGCTTCCTCCATGAAGTAATAATATGAAAGATAAGTATCAAATGCGAAGCCATGTAATCTTAAACATATTGCAATGGAGATAATAAACCATATAATACTCTAAAATATAGAACAAATTCCCATAGAAAAATAACAGCAAACTCATCTAGAACTAAAATGATTGAGTTTCTCACATGTCACTCTAGGTATTTCTAACCTTGATTATACTCACAAGTAATAGTTTTTTCTTAAAATACCTTATGAACTATGTAAATCCTTCATCCTAGTTAGAGGCCCAAGCCCAAGAGGTGTGAACCTCTTCTTATGAGGGTAGCACATGATTGCCAAGTGGCAATCATGTGAACTACTGCTTGGGTAGGCTGCATTGAGAAAGAGGGGAATGATTAGAGTTAGTTGTGAGGCTAAGAGGGAGGACATGAATCTCTCATTTGTATGAATCAAGCTCCTCATCTTTTGGCTAGGTGACTAGCTTCTATGAGCAAAAAGGGATCCAAAAAATCATCAAAAAGGCATGTAATCAACCACCAACATTGGTATCAAAGCCATTTACATGCAAACAACACTCAAGGCCAAAAACCACGTGAAGGACAATGCAAGTGAAAGGCTATTCACACATAAACCTTCGTTGACATGAAGGACAAGTGCATCCCATGAGCTCCTCTCCCTCCTTGAAGGTAACTCAAGAGGGCTCTCTCTTCTCTTTATGTACTCCTACACGAGCTCAAAGGCCTTCACCTATGAGACAAACACCACTTGCATGGGCAATTTTGAAGAAGAAGCCTCAAGAAGAAAGCCATTAAAACTTCAACAACTGAAGAGGTATTAAAAAAAGGATTTTTTTCAAGGATATTTTGAAGTCATTTTCTTCAAGAAAGGGACGTAATCATACACATATGCTCTCTAGAGTATATAATTTCAAAATAAGTCAACAAAAGATGGTGCATGTATCATTTTGAGGAATTTTGAGAGCTCCAAAGTGACCCCCTTGGCAAGATTGATCTCTTCATCTTCCACTCCATCCTACATCTATACTTTCAACTTCAAAAAGGTGTTTCTCTTTGCTCAAATATCGAATTGTCTTGATTTTTGGTGGAGCTTAGAAGGCATCTTACAAGCTTTTTGAGGACGCAAAGAGCTTAAGATTCGAAAAATGTCTTGCAGGTCAAAGATTCTCTGTAATTTCTCTATAGATTTTAAGTACAACTTTGGAAGCCTCGTTTGGGAAACGTAACAGTCCAAATTCATTTTTTTCACTTGGGAATAATTTTCAAGACTAGTTCTAGGTGTTAGAATCATTCCTGGACTATTGAGATCTGGCGACAACTGTCTAGGACTGGCAAGGATTCAAATTTGGTCACAAGATGCTTATTTTTGGCGATTTTGAAGACTCGATGGTTATGCTTTTGAAGATTTTACAAGTCAATGGAGCATTTGAAATCATTTTTGGGAATAGCAAGGATACATTGGGTCTCGTGCAACAATCAATACACTCTGACTATTAGTGAGAATATGCATAGCAGCATCAATCTCCATGCAAAGATCCATCAATAGGCGTCTCAGCCATATACACTTCACTATAGCTGTGAAAATTGCCTTGTACTCAGCTTCCCAACTCGATGTTGCCACTATAGGTTGCTTATTACTCAACCAAGATATGCATGAATCTCCAAGGAAAAAGTAATTACCACTAGTGGACACGTGAGTATCATAACAACCAACCCAATCACTATCTGTAAAAGCATGCAACCATGGTTGAATATCTCTTCCATAAAAGAGACCCAAGCTCAAAGTGTTACACGAGTATCATAACAACCAGCCCAATGACTATTTGTAAAAGGATGCAAGCATGGCTGAATATCTCTTCCATAAAAGAGACCTAAGCTCAAAGTGCCTTTGAGATATCTAAACACATGTTTCACTGCTTGCTAATGCTCAGTGCCAGGGCTATGCATGAATGGACTCAACTAGGAAACTGCATAATGTATATCCGGCCTTGTGTTGCATGCATATATAAGACATCCTATAGCTTGGTGATAAAGAGAAGTATCAAATGCATCACTGGAATCCTCAACTGAGAACCTAAATCCTATCTCAACTAGTGTGGAAACTGGCTTGCAATCCTCATAGTCAAAATGTTGAAGTAGTTTTTCAACATACTTTTTTTGACGCATAACAATTCCCCCCCTCAATAGATACAAATTAGATGCCAAGATAGTAGCTCAAAAGACCAAGAAAAGTGACATCAAAAGTATGCTACAAATCAGCCATAAGAATGTCAAGTTTTGCATCACATGAACTAGTCAAGAGTATGTCATTGTCATAAAGAACAAGCACTGTAAGATCAACCCCATCTTTACATACATAGAGTGTGCTTTCAATTGGACTACATGTGAAGCCAAGAGCAATCAAGTGCTTATGGATTTTTTCATACATTGCATGTGGAGCCTGCTTGAGACCATACAAGGCTTTAAGAAAGCAACAAACCATGTGCTCTTTCCCTATCATGGCAAATCCAGGAGGTTGCCTCACATAGACCTCTTCTTGCAAATCGCCATTCAAGAAAGCTATTTTTATGTCCAACTGATGTACTTTCCAATCTCAATGGGCATCCAATGCAACCATGGTAAGAATGGTAGTCATGCATGAAGTAGGTGCAAAAGTTTCCTCATAGTCAATGCCATATTTTTGCACATATCCTTTGGCAACCAATCTAGCTTTGTAGCGACCAATGCTACCATCAGACTTTCTCTTAATCTTGTAAATCCACTTTGTACCAATGGCATTTTTTTCCTTTTGGCAATGCACATAACTCCCATGTACCATTCCTATGTATGGAATCCATTTTTGATTGCATAGCACTCATCCATTGTGAATCATCACATGCATCTTCAAAAGTAAGTGTCTCTTCATTACATGCTATTGCAATAAGAGAACAATACACAAAATTACTTGATGCATGGTGAGAGCTTGATTTTACTCTACCAAGTAAAGGTGCACTCAATTTACTATCCTACAAAGTTTGTTTCAGCCACTTTGGCATACTTTGTTCACTCTTGATAGACATGCATTCATCATGTAATACATCATCAACATGTATTTCATGCTCATTCTCAACCATATTTTGATGCAAATGTTCATCCATATGTGGCTGGAAATTTCCAGCAGTTCTGACAATTTTTTGCTGAAAAATTTCAGCCATGTTAGGCTGGAAATTCTTTGCATTTTCAACTCTATTTTGCTGGAATTTTTCAACCCTTTGAGCCTCAGTAGACTAATCTACATGGCAATTGTCAAGTGCACCATTTTGGAACAAAGGCATGAGTGTATCAAACACATCTTGTGAGCTAATTGTTGGCTGTTTTTTGCATTCAAGTAGAGGGAAAATTGAATTTTTAGCAAATACCACATCTCAGCTCACAATAATTATTTTCGTCAATGGATGGTACAAATGATATCCCTTACTTTCAACACCAAACCAACAAATATACATTTCTTTGCCTTGTCATCAAGTTTGTGACATTGTTGTGATGGCACAAGAGCATATGCCAAACAACCAAACATGCACATATGACTTACCATAGGCTTATGTCCATTCAAAACCTCATAAGGAGTAATGACTATCAATGTTTTTTAGGGCAATGATTCAACACATACTTTTCACAGATAACCATGTCCATCCAAAACTTATCCAGAATGTGCTTTTCTTTAACCATAAATCATGCCATTTCAAGGAGAGTTTTATTTTTATGCTCAACAACACCATTTTTTTAAGGTGTATATGGCATCGTACATTGGTCTAAAATACCTCTTTCATGAAGAAAAGCATTAAACTCATGTGACATGTATTCACCACCACGATATGCGTGTAGATTCAAAAGCTTGTTTGAAGAAAAATTCTCAGCCATAGCTAAAAATGCTTTGAATCAAGAAAATACCTCATTATTTGATTTCATAGGACACACCCTTGTATGGCAAGTAGCATCATAAATGAAGGTATCAAAATATACATGCTTCCCAAAAGATGGAGTCTTGACGGGACCACATACATCAGTATGAACAAGTTGCAATTTTCTTATAGTGTGTGTATGACTATCTTTTGGAAAAGAAGCACGATGCATTTTTCCAAGAATGCAACCTTCACATGCATGCTTTTCAAAGGAGTCAAGTGTTGGCAAACCAATAACAATGTCCTTCTTTTGCAAGTAAAGCAAACTATTGAAGTTTAAGTGACCAAAATGAGCATGCCAAAGCTCTCAACCATGGAAGAAGTATCAACAACTAAGGCATTCAAGCCGGCCTTCTTGAATGTAGCAGACATCATGATAATATCACCATTGTTGAAATCATGAACCATACACTTATCATCAACAAAGTTTACATGAAGTCCAGCTTCGGCAATCAACGAAACTGAAATTAAGTTCTTCTTGATATCAGGTACATACAATGCATTTTTCAAGAGAATCACACCTCCATTTGTAGCCGTAAGCTCGATTTCTCCTACTCCAATGATAGGATAAGAGGCATTCTTTGCACACACCACATGTCTTCCTTTGGGAGCACATTTCAAAGATGCAAAAAACCTTTTGCATGAAGTTATGTGATTTGAAGCACCACTATCAAAGAACCAATCTAAATCAGCCTCACTCACAACCATACATTTAGAATGCAAAGATGCATCATAATTACATGTAACAACACATGCCCAAAAATCTTGATCCATGTTAGCTTCATTATTCTTTGCATTAGCTGAATTTTCAGCAATAGACATGCTAGATTCCTTCTTCTTTTCATTGTGCTTAGCAAGCTTTCTACACTCATCAATAGTATGACCAGCCTTTTGACAATGTTTGCATCTCTTCTTCTTTTACAAATCAAAATAATTAGAGGAATGAGTGGAAGAGGAAGGTTGATGCTTTGTTTTTTATATACCCAAAGTTGAACCATACTTGCTTTTCCTTTTTTGTGAGATAGCAAGTGCTTGTGTTCCCTCAATCAACCCACTCCTATTCACTCTAGATTACTCTTCTTGCAAAAGAAGAGACACAAAATCATCAAAAGCATACATAATGGGATTCCTTTTTGCAACCAAACAAAGTGTAATAACAAAGATTTGAAAAGCTTCTGGTAATCCTTTCAACAATGTAGAGATGAGTGATGCATCCAAAATAATCTCATCTATGTTTGCATATTGCTCTTTCAAGTCCTTGATGTGTGTCACATACACATCCACAAAATCATTTTCAGTCACACATACATCCTCAAGTTGCTTCCTCAAGTATGCAACATGTGCTTCATTACACATGGTATACAAAGAACCAAGAGCATCCCATGTCTATCTTGATGTAGAACATGACCGAATGTGTGGAACTATATGACGCTTCACAAAAAGCACAATCAATGCATGAGCTTGAGCATCTTTTCCATCCCATCTAAGCTACTCATGTGTAGGTGGAGAAGGATTAACCACTGTACTTGAAGAAGAAGCTCCATTTGTGATAGTAGACTATGAAGTAGAAGAACCTATGGGTCTCCGA
This sequence comes from Ceratopteris richardii, assembly GCA_020310875.1. Lineage (NCBI taxonomy): Eukaryota > Viridiplantae > Streptophyta > Polypodiopsida > Polypodiales > Pteridaceae > Ceratopteris > Ceratopteris richardii. Next base: position 140,654,798 of record CM035406.1, read on the forward strand.
TTTATGTCCACCACTATGTTCCAAAGTTGTTTTGCAACAAGAACATGCTTCATCATGTAAGACCACATTGGATAGTTGGTCCCATCAATCTTATCTTCAACTTGAAGCATGCCAAACAAGTCATTGTTGCCTGCCATTTCACTAAAGAACAAGAATGTGACAAAATCTTTACTTTGACGAAAGCTAAAATGAATGCTGAAATTTCAGCTCACAAAATGTCACTCTGATGGTAATTCTAAATGCACGAATAGATTTAAAATGGGGGTAAAAATCTAGTGCAACTGGTGGAAATGTTTCTTGGCTGCTGAAATTCATTGTTCTATGATCCGAAGTCGATTTGCACTATTAAAAGTGCACACGTGATGCGAGGAGAAAAACTAAAACTTAAGAAGGAGTTGAACTTGCTCTGATACCATTGTTGCGTGTGTGTAGAAGTGCGAGAGACACATAAGAAGATCACACAAGGAGCACAAATGTAGCAAGACAAATGGAGAAGATGGATGCTAGAATAGCTCTCTTTATTGACAATGAACTGAACTGAAGTAAGAGCTTAATAATATCCCTAAGTACAAAGCACCACCACATGTGAGTAAATCGTGTATGTGGTAACATGGGGAAAAAACCTCTAACCAACACTAGAGTAAAAAGTGTCCATGTATAGGGAAAAGTTTCACATCAAAGCTACTTTAGGAACCCATAAGTGTAACAATAACAACGGTTGACGTGACACAATTTCATCACTTCGTGATTGCACATTATGTCACATAAAGCATCAAGTGCATATCATCGATTATACGACTCTTATATAGATGCTTTGTCCAAGGCTATTAATGATAGTCATTAGAGGAACGCATATCCCATGACATTGCATATGAGACATTCAATGACCATCACATATACGACAATGTCTAAGTGTCGCATATGCAACACTTAGGAGCATTGCATATGCAACATTGGCTCAAACTTACATATAGCACAACTTTTAACATTGCATATACAATGGTTATGATAGTCACATATATGACTAGTGTACATCGCTTATGCAATTCTTGCTTTTGATAAGAAAAAAAAGTGCATCGCTCTTTGATCGTCATTTTATGTGTGTCTGATCGAATAGCGAACCAATGTTCATATCTACATTGTGCTTACAAGTTCGAGCTCTCTCTTTCTCTCTCTCTCTATCTCTCTCTCTTCATCTTTCTCTCTCTCTCTCTTGGTCTCTCTCTCTTGGTCTCTCTCTTTTGGTCTCTCTCTCTCTTTCTTTCTCTCTCCTTTTGTTTCTCTTTCTCTCTCTTTATCTCTCTTTCTTTATTGCACATTATTGAAGAAGTTCACTGAACATAATATATGGCCAATTATTGTAAGTACAATTTTCATTGTTTATATATCATTTAAATTGTTTTGTTTTCATAAATTAACATACTCACACATACACATTCACATGCACATACACACATATACATGCACATGCACACGCATGCTCACACATGCACATACACACACATACACATGCAAATGCACATACACACATATATACAAAAGAGATGACATCAAATAAAGTGTATCTGATGAGTATGTTACATGACCTTTGTGTGAAGGACATAGATGGCGTTGTTGCTCATCTAAATGAGTTTGATGTTGTATTCCCGTAGTTAAAGGCTCAAAAAATGGATATGGATCATAATGAAATGAAAGTAGTCTTGTTGTAATGCGCCTTGCCATCATCATGGGATACATTTCGCACCACTATTAGCAATAGTGCACCTGGTGGTAAACTGGTCTAAGATGACATATGTGGATCACTCTTGAGTGAGGAGATTCGTGGAAAATATATCATTGTCGCTCAAAGTGGAGATGCATATAATGTTCGTGATTCTTACCAAGGAAAGAATCAGCAATGTGATAGGAGCAAGAATAAGGAAAAGAATGATCAATAGAATAAGAGTAGAAGTAAATCAAGGAAGACGTAAATCAAATGCCATTATTGTCATAAGAAAGGACACATGAAGAAAGACTATTATGCATTAAAGAATGCTAAAGGTAAAGGACAAAATGTTGATGGGCATGTTAAATAGCTATCTGCACCATCTACTTTGACTGTGAAGATTGAAGAAATAAATGTTATTCCTGATGATGCTAATGTGTTGACAATTAATAGCACTATGGCCAGTAAGGCTCTTATGGCTGATTCTCTTCCCCACATGTGGTTGCTAGATTCTGGTGCTTCTTTCCATGTGACACCACATAGATAATGGATCTCTAATTATGTAGCAAACTCTCTTGACCTCTTACCAATCTGACATTGTGGGGATTGGAGATGTGGTTGTGCAGCTCATTGATGGCTCAAAATTTACTATGCACAATGTATGCCATGTACCTCAATTATCATGTAGTTTGATGTAAGTTTGTCAACTTGATGACCTTGGTTACAAGATGGCCTTCTATGCTCAATCCTTTTGCATATCAAAGGGCAATATGGTTATTGCAAAAGGAAGAAAAGTTGGCTCACTTTATCCTTTATTTGTATCACAAAAAGAACACTTGTTAGCTATTACTGAATAGCCTATAGTTTGTATTTGGCATGGCTATTTGGGCCATATATCACGTAGTGGAATGGAAAATCTTTCTCATTCTAGCTTCTTACATGTGTTATCTTTCTCTGATTTTTCATTTTGTGAGCATTGTCAATATGGAAAGCAAACTAGGAATGTGCACAAGATGCACATTGACTCTTCGACTCAGAATTTAGATCTAGTTCATACAAATGTGTGTGGTCCTATGCCCACAAGGTCATTAGGTGGTTCTCTTTACTTTGTCACTTTTATAGATGATGTTACTAGAAAAGTCTGGCTATATCTTATCAAATCAACGGATGAGGTATTCGCTACTTTAAAAAAAAATGGTTTGCTTTAGTGGAGACTTAAAAAGGAAATAAGCTTAAGGCTTTATGTTCAGATAATGGGGTTGAGTATATCTCACATGAATTCAAACTTTTTTGTCAGACTAGAGGAATTTGTAAAGAGTTTATAGCTCCTTATACCCCAATATAGAATGATGTAGCTGAAAGGATGAATAGAACTATTCAAGATAGAGTAGTTTCTATGCTACATCATGCAAACCTTTCACAAGGCTTTTGGGTAGAAGCAGTGTTGATTGCAGTTCAAGTGATTAACCTTTCACCCAGTACTGCAAAAGTTTTAAAAGTGGCACAAGAGTTATGGACATGGAAGCCACTATATTATGATCATCTTTGAGTTTCTTGGTGTGAATCATATGTTCATATACCCAAGAATTGTAGACAAAAGCTGGACCGTAAGTCAAAGAAATGCATTTTTCTTGGATATGGTCGAGAAGGACAATTTGGATATTTCTTACGACATCATGAAACACAATCAGCGATCAGAAGTAGTAATGTCATTTTCAATGAGTCTAAGATGCATAAACAACCCATTAAGGAGGTTGAAGTGAGAAGAGTGGTGTTTGAGGATACTAGTCCTGTACTTAGCATGCATTCACATAGGGATGTTCAAGAGAATGTCCGATCAGATCAGTTTGCAAATGTTCTTGTTCAGCAACCATTGAGAAGCTCTACACATGTCTCACATTCACCTGATAGATATGTTGAAGGTTTGGATTTTGTTATGGTAACAGATGTTGTTGAGCCTTCTTGCTACAAAGAGGCTGTGCAGGCAACAGATCATGTCAAGTGGGAGCGTGTCATAAACAGTGAGTTGGATTCTATTCACAAGAATGGTACTTGGGATTTAATACCTTTGCCAAAGGGCAGGAAATATTTACCATGTAAATGGATATATAAGCTGAAATTCACATCAGATAGAGCTTCTTCAAAGTATAAAGCATGACTTGTTGCAAAGGGTTTGTGTTGATTTCAAGGAAATCTTCTCTCCAGTAATCACGATGACTACCCTGTGCATGTTGATTGGATTCATTGCAATGGAGGACTTAGAGTTAGTCCACATGGATGTGAAAACTATTTTCTTGCATGAAGATCTCACATATGAGATCTATATGGAACAACTAGAGGGTTATGTAGTTATTGACAAAGAAAGTCTAGTTTGTAAGCTCAAGAAGAGCTTAAATGGACTTAAACAATTCTGTAGGCAATGGTACCAAAATTTTGATGCTTTTATGAACTCTTAAGGCTATTCTCAAAGCAATGAGGATCATTTTCTCGACACAAAGAGATGCTAGGATGGCAGCTTGATATGATTGATACTTTATTTCAATGATATGTTGATTACAATGAAGTCCTCTTATGACTTGTCAATTCTCAAGAAGAAGTTGAGTTAGACATTTGATATGAAGGATTTGGGGGATGCCAAACATATTCTTGGCATGCACATTACTTGTGATAGGAGTAAAAGATGCATATACTTGTCTCAAAGTGAGTACTTATCCAAAGTACTTCATAGGTTCAATATGCAGGCTGGAAAGGCATTGAGTACACCTTTATCCACATATGTGAAATTGAGCAAGGATTATTACCCCAAATCAGATGAGGAAAAGGAATACATGACCAAAATTCTTATCAGTTTGCTATTGATAGTCTCGTGTATGCTATGGTAGCTAGCAGACTAGACATTGCATTTGCAGTGGGAGTTGTGAGAAGATATATGTCTAATCCTTGCAAGAAACATTGGGAAGTGATCAAGATGATTTTGAGATATATGAGTGGCACTAAGGACAAGTTTCTATGCTTAGGTAGAGGGAAAGCATCCATTATTGGTTACATAGATTCTTACTATGCTAGTTGTGTAGACAATCATAAGTCTACATTAGGGTAGAATTTTCGTTTTGCTGGAGGTGCTATCTCTTGGAGATCTCATCTTCAAGAATGTACAGTTGTTTCCATCATATAAGCAGAGTATCTTGCAGCAAGTGAGGCATGTAAGGAAGCATGATGTCTTTCTCATCTTGCTTGTGATATGGGTCTAGCTCAACATGTACCTCGTTTGCTCAGTGATAGTGAGAGTGCCATTGCTTTGGCTAAGAATCCGGTATTTCATTCAAAGACCAAACACATTGAGGTGAGGTATCACTTCATTAGAGATTGCTTAGCCACTAAGCGCATTATTCTTGAGAAGGTTCATACTTGAGATAATGTTGCAGATGCTTTGACTAAAAGCTCTACGCCATGATAGCTTTCAACACTGCTATCACTTTCTGGGGGTTACTTGATTCTAGGTCTTACACCATCACTTGTATATTGTGTAACATGCCCATCAAGTGGGAGGTATAGTTTGTCTACTTAAACTCATGTATTCTTTATCATTCTTCATTTTTTCTCCCATAGTTACTTTGGCCATATTGGCATTTAGTGGGAGATTGTTACCATTTGTGTCCACGTGAAAGGCCAAATGGCCACTAGACACTTTTGTATATGTTCTTCAATAAAAACATATAGTGGCTTGGTCAACCACAGACTATAATTTCGACCACATTTGTAACACTTAGGAAGCCTGCAATCGTGCTCCTTGTGTATTGTGTTTTTTTGTGTATTCTAAAGCCTCTTGTGAGAAGTACCGTGTGTGGTGCTCGGAGCTAGGTTTTCTACTCCAAGGATATTGTCGTGGAGCTCTTGAGAAGGGGAGTTCATTGTGGTCCATTGCCATCAAAATACTTCAATACGCATACACACACACACACATATATTTATACACATGCATATGCATTTGCACATGCATGCACATGCATCCACATGGGCATGCACATGCATGCTCATAAATATACACATGTAAATACACACATACACAAACATATTCATATACACACATACACATACACATACACACACATACACACATATGCATACACATACACGTACACATGCACATACACATGCACATACACATACACATACACATGCACATGCACATGCACATGCACATGCACATGCACATGCACATGCACATGCACATGCACATGCACATGCACATGCACATGCACATGCACACACACACACATGCACATACACACATATACATACACATACACATACACATACACATACACATACACATACACATACACATACACATACACATACACATACACATACACATACACATACACATACACATACACATACACATACACATACACATACACATACACATACACATACACATACACATACACATACACATACACATACACATACACATACACATACACATACACATACACATACACATACACATACACATACACACACATACACATACACATACACATACACATACACATACACATACACACACACATACACACACATACACACACACATACACACACACATACAAACACACATACACACACACATACACACACACACACACACACAAACATACACACACATACACATACACATACACATACACATACACATACACATACACATAGACATAAACATACACACACATACACATACACATACACATACACATACACATATAGATACTGTTAATCTTTTATGGTTAATCTAAATTATTAACCAATCTATACGTGGGTTCTTGGGATGGTCAAGGGTCTGTAATGCAGAGGCCCTTTATGTATTTTCCCAATCACTGATTAACTTCTAACTATTACCACATATTCAACTACAACTTCCAGCGCAAAACAACTTCTTAACAATCACCGTAACCACGTACATAGAACTTCTACTATTCATTTGTTATTAATGTTATAATTGCGTTTCATTCGCGACGTAATGAAATGTTAACACAATACCTTATTCATTCAATATTGAATCTTTAATAACACAGATGACATCATAGTTTGAATAATATGCAACAGAATCAATTCCAACCAATCGCTCACGCAAGATAGTCCGACGACGCGTCTGTCGTTTCTTCCCCCTCATTGCTTCTATTAACCAGGAAAACGTTACAATGTTTGCACGACACCCTTTCAGTGTGCAACTTTCCTAATTACAATTAATCCTCTAAATAATACTTTGGCGACCTGACACTGGCATGCACGATGGACTTGAATCTAGCAGGGTAATTACAAAAGTTAAGAATCATCGATGATTCCTTGAATATACATGGTTCTAGCTAACTTAAAATTTCGGGAGATTTTCTACTTGAGGGATTCTAGCATTTCACGCAAAATTTGGGGTTCGACCAGGTGTGCATTAGTCCGCACAGAGCTAGAAGCGATCACTTGAGAGAGTAATACGTCGGCTTGATTTTGCAAAAAAGCTTCTTAGAGGTAAAAATCGTTAGCGAGCGCAGCATCGCGTCTTAACTTCATTTTGGCAATCTTTGCATCGATGCGAGATAACCGCTCTTTCTGGATACCAAGTTGTTTCTCCTGCCTTTCAAGATTTTGTGACTGATACTTCATTGTTTTGAAAAAATCCTGTCTTTCTTTCTGGATGTCTTCAACATCCTTCTTTAGCTTAAGATTTAGGCCTATTTCCTCTTCCAGGGATCGGCTTTTCTGGAAGAGCTCTTCTGTGACTTTCTTTAATTCCGTTTCTGCTTGTAAGGCTAACTCAACAATCTCTTGACCGTAAGGAATTGAAGTTGCATGGTTTCTAGCAGATCACCCAAGGTCTTCAGTGCATCCTTCTTATCAGTCACTATCTGAGTCTGTTGTTTGATCTCATCATCGCGAGCTTCAATGATGGCATCCTTCTTGTTCAACCGTCCTTGGAGAATTTGGAGCTGTTCCTGTAAGGAGCTTGTATCTGCTTTCGTTGCTAACACCTCTTCCTGGAGCGATGTGATGTCTGATTCAAGGAGATCCACCTTGGATTGATACTCCATTCATAGGGATTGATGGGCGACTTGGAGGTGGTGAGGAACATGGGTGGAAAGGTGAATAAGATAATTTCCTATCTAGGCTAATTGAGCCAATGAGGCAGGAACAATGGAGGTGGAGATTGGCCGAGAGGGATTAGCAGAAACCGTGGCAGAAGATGAAGGAGGCGAGTAATCGGGAGAGCAAGGGAGAGGACGGGCTGTTGAATGGCGCAGTGAAGGAGGAGGGCTAGGCAGCAAAGGCACCTTTGAGGAAGAAAGGGGAAGAGGTGGATTTTGTGGGGAAGATGGCAGGGCAAGAGTGGTTACCGTAATAGGCTGGATATCCAGTTGCACAATCACTTCCATGGTTTGCGCTTTCTCCACGAGTTTCACAACCTCCATGACGGTGTGAGGTGCTTGCTAATGAGGCTGTGGCTGCATGATCGTATCACTGGGATGGACATCTTCCATTACAATGTCTGGAGCAGCTTGATCCTTAGGGGTTGGTGGAGCAAAGAGGATTTGTGCGAAAGAGGCAGTATCCTACAACTGGATGGTTGAGGACGGCTGAATTTGGCTCCGGGAGGGACTTAGTTTGCGATGCTTTCCCCGAAAAAACTGTAAGTTGTCTTCAACCTCTATTACCTGCATAGATTCTTCATGAAAGAGAAGGGCATCCATGGGAGGAGGTTTCGCTTGTTGAATCACCGGGAGAAGGAATGTCAACAAATGAGGTAATCGGGTACGAGGGATGTCGCCCTTCGCCATTTGTCTAGAAACCACCTGACATTCACGATGAATTAATCGAAAAAGAAATAGAGCCCAATTAACCGCTTCTCATGCAGCGACGTCGATCATGGAGTAAAAGGGTCATGAAATCCCATAAGTGCATTTTTTGGAGGTTGACTGCAACCACCAAAAACCGTAGGGCTGAGCACTCCGGTTCAAGAGGACACATAATCGCAAATTCATTGGATGATTGACGCGAAAAGAGGTGCTTCATGGTAGTCATAGGAAGAAGGGGCACGTTGTCGGAAAGAATTGTTACTCTTAAAATATTTCAAAAATTAAAATATTAATTGATTGATATAAGTTTGGTTACATTATGAAATTTTGACTAATATTTGACTTTAATTTTGCAGGAAAAGAAATTGTTGATCAATAACAAGAAGGGAAGTATTTAGCCAAATGTTTTCTTAATAGTATTTAAGGTTATAGATAAAAATTCGAGGGTTAGTTAAGGGTATATTTATGTTTTGAAAGTAAATGTAAGGATATTTAAGGGTTACATATAGGTTTTGAACATGAATTATAGGGTTCTAGTTAAGTTTTAAGGTTAAGTAAGGGTTAAATATTCACCCTAGAGGGTTATGGAAGGTTAGAGAATAGGTTTATGGGTTAGTTAGAGTTAATTGATGTGGTTTAAAGTTAGTTGTAGGGAAACCTAAGGTTAAATGACTAAATAAGTGAGATGTAGTTTATAAATAAATTGTTAAATAGGTTAATTTTATCATATGGAACCTTATTAAAATATTAGATAAATATATTAATTATTTAATTTCACTAAGCCTAAGGTAATAATTAAAATAGGTTACATTAAATTTTAGCCTAAGGTATAGTATTTATTCTAAAGTTTAGTATTTAATTAAATAAAAAAGGAGAAGTGAAAGGTTATTTAAATTCTAAAGTATTTGGTCCATAGGATATTTAAATGGTTAGTTGAAAATTGGGGAAATTCACATAAAGGAAAATCCCACGCCTTTTTTCTTGTTGAGTGTTGTTGGAGTGATGTGGAGTCAAATTAGGTAGTTGGTTGAGTTATCTAAAGAGAATTGTAGGCTATGGTGGGCTACTCACTTCTATTTAAGAAGGGAGTACGTGCTCACAAGTTCATGTCTTTTTTTCAGGTATTTACTATGCTCTAGACTATAGTCAAATTGTTTGCACTTAGTTCTATGGAAGCTCTCTGACAGGAGGAGAGAGAGAAGACCATCTCTCTTGTCCTTCAGTTTTGGGAAAGCAGAGTTTTTTGGAATTACAGATATTTTTTTCTTCATTTCTTCCATTCTTTTTTCCCCTTTCTTTTTCTTTCCCTCTGTCTTTTTCGCCTCCTCTTCTTTAAATTACATAAATGTTTTTCTCTCCCTCTCCCTCCCTTTCTCTGCCGGCGGCGCAACTCTGCTGCGCGCGTAGCAGAGAGAGAGAGAGAGAGAGAGAGAGAGAGATTTAGAGAGAAAGTGAGAGAGAGAAGTTTTTTAATTTTTATTTTTTTATTTTTATTTTTTTTATTTTTTATTTTTATTTTTTTTTCTTCTTCTGTTTTTTTCCTCCCTCCCTCTCTTTCCCTCTCACTGCAGCCGACGGCGCAGTCCGCCGGCGCAGTAGAGAGAGAGAGAGAGAGAGAGAGAGAGAGAGAGAGAGAGAGAGAGAGAGAGAGAGAGAGAGAGAGAGAGAGAGAGAGAGAGAGAGAGAGAGAGAGAGAGAGAGAGAGAGAGAGAGAGAGAGAGAGAGAGAGAGAGAGAGAGAGAGAGAGAGAGAGAGAGAGAGAGAGAGAGAGAGAGAGAGAGAGAGAGAGAGAGAGAGAGATTTAGAGAGAGAGAGAGAGATTTAGAGAGAGAGTGAGAGAGAGAAGTTTTTTAATTTTTATTTTTTTATTTTTAATTTTTTTATTTTTTTTTTTCTTCTTCTGTGTTTTTCCTCCCTCCCTCTCTTTCCCTCTCACTGCAGCCGACGGCGCAGTCCGCCGGCGCAGTAGAGAGAGAGAGAGAGAGAGAGAGAGAGAGAGAGAGAGAGAGAGAGAGAGAGAGAGAGAGAGAGAGAGAGAGAGAGCAGTAGAGAGAGAGAGAGTAGGATAGAGTTTTTTGTTTTCTTTTTTATTTTAGTAGTTATATTTATTTTCTTTTTCTTTTTTCCCTTTTCAATAGTATACTTTACATATTTTCTGTTTATTTTATTTATATATTATATAGTTATTTCATATGAATAAAATTAATATTTAATAAAAGTTATATTAAATTATATTATGAAAGGAAATATGTATTTATGAAGAATTATATGTATTTATGAATATTTTAAAATGAATGTTTTATATATGAATATATATTTATATATATAAATATGTTTATAAATTAGTATATGCATTTATTTATGTGTGTGCATGCAATTATTTATATCTTAAATATGTTTTATTAAAATAATATATGTTTATGTAATATATATATGTATGTGTGTGTTTTTTTTTAAGTTATAAGATTGACTGTTTATAGTATGTTGTTATCCTAATGTTTTGTTTTATTTGCTCTCAGGTTAGCAAGAAGAAGAAGAAATTTAGCCTTATTCTTTCCCAATGAACTCATTTTTCCATCCAACTTCTCTTTTCCCAAACATTTATCATGACCATTCTTAGCTTCTTCCTTTCTTACCCTACTCTTAACCCAAGCTTCTTCAACCCTTAGCCTGATAGACACTTGAGTTCTTTTCCCAAGTATCAAGTTAGTGCATGTTAGATATTAGGATTTGAACCCATGTTAGTTTAAGTATATGAACCCATGATAGTGATAGAACTTGATCCCATGTTTTATGTTAAGTACATGTTAAAGAAGTTAGTGATAGGCATGTTAGTTAGTTTAGCTAGTGCATGTTAGAATTTTATCCATGTTAGTTCATGCATGTAAATGTTAGTATGTGTTAGTGCATGCATGTGTGTGTTAGTGTATGTTTATGCATATGTCTGTATGTGCATGTATGTTTTTGTATGAATATTTATGCATGTATGTCTGATAGTTAAATGTATGATTATGAGTAAGCAATGTATGTTAATGTATATTAAATAATTATGTAAATGCATTTTTTATTGTAAAGTATATATTTTAATAAAAGAATGTACTTATTATATATGTGTTTTTTGAAAGATAATTACTTTAACGTTATTAAAGAAACTTCTAAATGAGTGTTATTTTTTTTATATAAAAGATATACTAATTTCTATCATGTCTTTTTTTCAGATTTGAGTTATGAAGAATTGCAGCCTCTTGGTGAACTGAAGATTTGTTTAATGAAGAATTGCAGCCTCTTGGTGTACTGAAGCTATTGGCAAACTGGAGATACACATGTGACCTGAAGTTTGAAAAGCAGAGATTGTCCTTAGTTTGAAACTTTTATTAGCTTGTATAGGCTATCTTTTAGACTGTCATTTTAAACATCAACCTTGAGGTTGTATAGGACTTTGGTTATTCATTTAGTATCATCTTTTATGTCTAAAGAAAATTCTTCTAGTAACACCTTTCTACCTTCATCAACTTTTGAATTGTTGTTTCCAAAACCAATAGAAGATAAAGAATCAATAAAAGCAGTCATAGTAGAAGAATCTTTGCACGATCTTAGAACAACTATAACTTTCCTTTCTACTGTTCCTCCTAGTGTTAGTGAAGAAAATTTTCCTCCAACTGTAGATAGAAACGTAGAAACTATCCAAGAAGAAACAAACGAAACTATAAAAGATCAAATAGTTAGTGAAAAGATTATCCTACCTTCTTATTTTGATGCAGTTGAACTTTATAGGAACGCTTCACCTTACGGACCTTAGGAAAAGTTATACTTGTACCTGAGTTTGCTACAGACACCCCGCGTGTGCCGAACGATTTAGGCGGATGACTTGATCCACCATCCGAGCATCTCTCACGACCCGACATTGGTGAACCTGACGTGAAGATCGGCTTGCGACTCAGACAGATATTATCAGTTTGCATTGCATATACATTCATACGATTTTACATCGGTGCAGCTGCGTCTTCATCCTTGGAAGCTGTGGCAATTACGTGAGCTTGCAATCTTCTTGGTGTTGAGGGTTGGTCTGGTGACCTGAGCGCCTCCACGAAGATTGGCAAGTAGGAGAACCTCGTCTCGCCACCCCTTTCATCAACAATTGAAGCACAAAACGTTTGCACCCATTTTTAGCAAACTATGTATTTAGGTTTTGATTCAAATCAATAAATGTATTGAATTTCACAAAAAGAACTTTTTGAGCCTCATCTTCGAGCAGTTGGTATAATTTCTTTACTCTTACATTCTTGCATACATAATTGTATTTAAGGTTAAATTATTGGTCTAGGTTAAAGGCAACTGTTTGTTAATCATAGGTTAAGCGTTAATCATAGCGTTACTTAACAAACTGGACTCTAACGGAATTTCAGAATTAGTAGCTGAACATAAGGAAAGAGTAACAAAAGAAGTTCAGGATATAGTTAGAATTGTTCAAGCTAGGTCAAAACAAACTTCAAACATGGACGAGCTATTTCAAACTATGATGCACGAGACGCAAGGACAAAAAGTAGTTGAAACGTTATTAAAAGATAAAGGGAAATTTACTGGTATGAATGTTACAAATTATTTAGACACGTTTGAGGAATTAGCTAAGTTACACGGTTTACCTGAAACAAAGTGGAAATCCTATCTTGGACGTCTGGCCATAGGTACTGTAAAAGCTATTATGGATAAACATGACAATAAGGAATGGGATGAGTTTAGAAAAGAGCTGCATAAGGAATTCTACTTAGAAGACTACAGTCAACATAGTAGAGAAGGATTTATGAAATGGATTAGTTCACCTAAGCCTCACATTTCTTTAACTCAACTCCATGGCGAATTTATGAAAAGATTCTCTCAATTACCTGAACAGGATAGGGTTGCCCTTACCCCAGATATCATTTTATATTTCCTTAAAATCTTGACTCCAGATATAAGGGTAGAGGTTGAGCGTAGGCTTGAAGAACCGGGAAAGAAATATGGGCTTACAGATGACTGGGGTGTAGTGAAAACTGTAGTTGAGGCGGTTGCTCATATGATCCAACGTAAAACACTCCTTTATGAATCGATGTCTCAGCCATCTTCCAGTTTTCCTCCGATTCAGGCAACTAGGGATACACATATAGATTCAAAAGCTGAGCCTACAACATCCACATCTAGAGTACCAACCGAGTTACAATTTGAGATTTTGTTTAACAAGTTGGACAATATGATGCATATGCACGAGAATATGTCTAAAGAGGTAGCGGCTTTGCAGAATGTGGTGTATGCTTTAAACCTTCAAGATAAACCTGCAATGCAAGCTCATCCGACTATTTATCCTCAACCAGTAAATGCTCCAAATCCACCATTAATAGCTCCGAATCATCCATTAGTACCTCCTAATCCACCTTTTATACCTCCTAATCCTCCAGTTGTACCCCAACCAATTCCTCAATCGATTCCTCAAGCATTTAACCAAAGAAATTTCAATGAAAGGAGAAATGCCAATGTGAGGAGATGTATCTGGTGCGATGCCACAGATCATTTGACTTACACATGTGAAGCATTGAAAGATGCGAAAGAGAAAAGACTTGTAATTGATATTGACAAGCGATTGTGCGACTATAGAACACATTTACCCTTAGCTGCCAATTGGGGAAAGGGAGGGATGCAGAAGCTGTATGAAAACCTTTCTGAGTCTTCGAAATCTGCTTCTGCTGTTAAACTAGAATATGTTGATAGTGACTCTGATTCCGAACAAACAAGGGAAACGAGGAACTACTCAATTGAAGCTTTGATAAAGGCGAGAGATGATATTATGCAGAAAACCGCATGGAACTCTCCTGTCGATCAATTCTCGATATATTCGCATATTGCGAATGTTGAAGAGAAAAGAAAGAGGGATGATGAGCAAGATACAAATGATTCAGGTAGACGAATGACTAGAAGTAAGATGAGAGATGAGCCAAAGCCTAAGAAAGTTCAGTTTGAACAAGGTGAAAGTTCTAAAACAAATGAGGAGCGAAGAAAAGAAATTAGGGAGGGTAAACAACCTGTGTTTAGTGAGCCAATTCAAACATCAGACAAAGTAGAGCAAATTCCTAGAACTGAAACAAAACCTGAAGAGAAACCAGAAAAGAAACAAAAACGAGTACCGAAAGCTATTCTTATTTCTGAACTTGAACAAAAAGTTGATTCGAAAGAAATATTGTATGACATCTTATTAAAAAGTGCAGTAACAATGACTTTAGAACAAATCTTCTCAATAGCAAAAATTGAATTTAAGGAAAATTTTATAAAACTAATTAAAAGGAAGAGATTCCCTCTGTCACAAGAGGTAGAGATGCAAGATGTTGCCGATGTAACTCACTTGATTCATGAATCTCTTTCTTTAGACTCAGAAGATGAAGAAGATAATACCTGTAATGTGAACAAAAATTTCTTAGGACCGATTGTACCAGATGACGAAACAAAAAACTCAGAGAGTGATTTTAGAAAAAGTTTTTGGGCGAGAGGCACACCGGAGATTAAAGTTAACTTAGGAGAGCAGAAGAGCTCATATTCTGCTTTAGCCCTAATTGACTCTGGGTCTGAAATCAATGTGATTTCGAAAGGATTATATGATAAGTTTAAATGGCCTATTGATAAAAATCACGGCTGGATAATGCGAACCGCGGACAATGGTTGTGGATCACTCCTAGGAGCATGTGCCAACATACCTCTAATGATAGGTGGAATCTCTGAGACATTCCACTTTTTCATTCAGGACAACTGCTCTTATGAAATTATCTTAGGTCAACCATTCATATGTGAAGCCAGAATGGAGACTAAAGTAATAGATGACGGCTCAGCATACGCAAGAATTAGATCTAAAGATGATCTACAATCGCTTCAAGTTATGATAGTCAGCCCAAACCATGTACGAAATAGGGAGCAAATTAGGAAGACGCCCATCCGTTCTCATGAAAAGATACGTGAAGATCATATGCCTCTTCGTGAGTTTGGAACTTATTATGATCAAAATTTTGCCTAGATGCCACTGTTGAGCGAGACAACGGTGGTTCTTGGTTTGATGTCTCGCACCCATCTGTAGATACTTTAGATAGTTTTTCTTTATATTTCCTTTCATCATATTTGCAATTCAGTCATTATAAACAAATTCCTAAAAAAATTATAAAACATTATGAAAAATTTTATAAAGAGAAAGGATTCATTTCATCTGATGAACACATTGAAACCGTAATTGAAACTTTATCTTCAAACTCATTGATTGAAGAACTTCAAAATATTTTGCATGAAAAAGAAAATTTTAGATGTGTACTTTTAAATTCTATTGAAGAATATGATTTGATTATTAAATTTGTCATGAGTAATGAAAAGGAAGCAAAAGTAAATACAAAATACAAAACCGTTGATAAAAAAATTAAACCGATTGCTCAATCATTACCACGAGAGAGTGAAGAGAAGTTTAGGAAAGTTACCAATGATCCTTATTTAAGAGAGCGCACAAATATAGGTCATACCTTCACAGAAGAAACGTTAAAGCTAATCAAGATAGGAAATGATGAAAATTTTTTGTTACCCGAGGAACGTGAACTATTTCAAAGAGTGATTAGAAAACATGGAAAGGCATTTTCTTTATATTCCCATGAGATAGGTTGTGCAGACCCAAAAATTGTACCACCAATGATCATCTTTACAGTACCTCACATTCCATGGAATCTTCGACCCATACCTGTTCCGAAAGCCCATTTACCAGAGTTAATGCGGCTTCTTAAGGAAAAGATTCACATGCGAATTTTAGAGCCATCGTCTGCACCCTACTCGAATAGGTGGTTTACTGTTCCAAAGAAAAATGGCAAGTTACGGTTCATTCAAGATTTACAACCTGTTAACAAGGTTACTATTAGGAATGTAGGTACTGGGCCCATTGTAGGAGAATTCGCTGAAGCCTTTGCTGGTCATGCCATTTACTCAATGGGAGACTTGTATTCTGGCTACGATCAATTTCAGCTTGCTATTGAAAGTAGAGACATTACGACCATGAAAACTCCTTTAGGCTTAGTTCGCATGTGCACTTTGCTGCAAGGAGCTACTAATTCAGTAGCGCATATGATGAACGCCATGAATTCAGTATTACATGACTTCATTCCTAATATAGCCATGCCATTTATTGATGACATTCCTATTAAAGGATGTATTGAGAATGCGAAAGATGAAACTTTAGATTCCTCTGGCTACAGGAAGTTTGTAGTAGATCATATCTCTGACTGTGAAAGGATTTTCCAGAGATTTGAAGAGGTTGGTCTCACATTCTCCATTGAGAAATCTGTTTTTGGTGTCAATGAGGTACTTATAGTTGGGCATTTATGTGGACATTACAGTCGGAGGCCAAATCCACCTAAAGTCGACGCTATAAACAAGATTTCTGAAACCTGTAGTAATATTAGTGAGGTAAGACGATTCCTTGGTGCTTGTGTGTTTTATGCCATCTGGATCCCACACTATGCACATGTTGCCAACTGTCTTTATGCTTTACTAAGGAAGAATCGAAAGTTTCTTTGGACTGAAGAACACTCAAAAGCTATGAAAAAGTTAAAGAAATTACTTCTTGAAGCTCCTATTTTAAAGCGAGTCGATTATACGGATCAAAAGCCTATCATTTTAATTGTTGATACGAGCCCTATAGGAATAGGATGGGTTATTGGTCAGGACGATGAAGAGGGCAATAGGTATGCTGTGAGATTTGGAGCAAATATTTTACACGATACGCAAAGAAATTATCCGCAAATTAAACGAGAACTATGGGGTTTAGTCACGGCATTAAAATCCGATAAAGAATATTTTATAGGTGCAAATGTAATAGTTGAGACAGATTGTCTACCTCTGATTGGAATGATTACAAACTGTTCATCACCCGACATTGCCATGCTTAGATGGATTTCATACATCAAGTTTATAAATCCTGTTTTGATACATATTGCAGGTAAATCTAATCCTGTGGCTGATATGCTTTCTCGAGCTAGATTTGATAATGAGGAAGACACAGAATTAGAAATAAATGCAATTAATTATGATTCTAAAGCATACGCATATGAACAGTTTAATATTGAAGAATACGAAGGAGAGTGGCAGGATATTGGAAAGTATTTAAGTACTTTGGTTAGGGCACCTTCATGGTCTTCAAATAGATTTCGGAATATTAGGAAAAGAGCTTACAACTTTTTTCTGAAAGATGGTTTCATTTGGAGACATGCGAGGGGAAAAATTAGATTGCCACAACGAGTACTAGGTACTAAGGATCTTCAGTTTCAAGTCATGAAGAGTATGCATGATACTTTATGGACAGGACATAAAGGTTTTGTAGCTACGTATGAAAAAATTAGAGAAGGATACTGGTGGCCAGGGATTTATGTTACTGTTAAAAATTATGTTACTTCATGTGACGTATGTCAGATTCATTCCTCAGTCAAACATAGGGATCCGTTGCATCCTACCTATCCACCATGCATCCATTATAAATGGGTTGTAGACTTAGTTACCATGCCCAAAGGTATCAATAAGATGAGATATATAGTCTTAGCACGTGAAGATCTTACGAATCATGTAGAAGGCCGAGCTTTAAGATCTAAGACAACCTTGAATGTATGCAAATTTCTTCTTGAGGATGTTATTTCACGATTTGGTTATGTAGAAAAGGTAGTGGCTGATAGGGGAGAGTTAGATGCACAGGAGACTAGAGAATTCTTTGCTAGGCATGTAATTCGCTTAGCCCTTACTACTGCTTATAACCCTGAAGCTAATGGGAAGATTGAGCGAGGGCATTCTCCTATTATTAAAGCAATTTCCAAAGCTTGTAATGGAGAAATTAAGAATTGGCCAACTTATCTGCCATTTGCGTTGTGGGCCGATAGAATGACCTGCACTAGAACGACGGGGTATATGCCGGCAGAGTTGATGTATTGCCAGAAACCAATTTTCCCTGTGCATACGCAAATTCTTACTTGGACTACTTTACCATGGGAAGATAATTTGTCAACAGAAGATTTATTAGCTCTGCGAATCCAGCAACTAGAGCAAGGGAATGAACGTTTAGAAGAGGCTATAATTAAACTAAAAGATTCTCGATTGAAAAACAAGAAGTATTTTGATAAATCACATAGGTTAAGGCCAAAGCCGATTTATGTTAATGATTGGGTTTTACTGTATGATAGTACGTTTGATTCTCAGTATGATGCCCGTAGGAAACTTAAAAGACGATGGTTTGGACCTTATGTGGTAGTCAAAACTTATGATAATGGAACATATGCCTTGCGTGAATTAGATGGCACGCCTCTTAAAAACTTAATTGCTGGCAAAAGAATTAAATTATTTAAACAAAGAGATAATGAAATGTATGAAGTAATGTTTGATGATGAGTATGATTAATTATGTATGAATGAATTTCTTTAGTGTGGGTTTCTTTTGCAGGAAAACCAAGAGAAGATTTGAATATGAAATTTATTAATTTTGCGTGTCTAGCTGTTGCTGGTTGAGTTTTAACAGGTCTTTGAAGAACAAATTAAGATGCATAAAGATGAGCAAGTTGAAGATGAAGCCGATTGAAGATAAAATTGATTTTAGGTCGTATTTTTCTTTGTCTTAAAAATTTTGTTTTACGTATTTTATTTTGCATTCATATAAAACTAATTGTTAAGATCTGGAATGAAGAATATTAATTTATAAAGGACTCTATTTTAACCATATTAGGAAAATAGACATAATTTATATTTCGACATTTATAGATTAAGTGAGATTTGTTAAAAATAGAAGGATTTGTAGTTCATTTAGATAACGAAAGTAGTTGTATATATGTAGGAGCATATTGTTGCATGATTCATGTCTGTGAAAACCTAGATCTTTCTTGTCCATGCAGCTAGATCCTTAGCTCGGATTAAGGGGTTAAGCCTTTCCCCTTTCAAACAAAAAAGTAGCGAAAAAAAATAAAATAAAATTATTGACATGGAAGTTATACCTTCTTCCACCCCAAAAAGGTATTATTGACATGAAGTTTACATCATATGTATATGAAGAAACTAGTTGTGAAAAAACACATCTAGTGATTAAAATTGGGCATACAAGGCGGCTGTCTGTCCAAGTAGATTTAGTAGATTTCTTTGGCATGCTTGATTGTTCATATGTGAATGCATATATATGACGAAACCTGCATTAGAATGAATGAAAATGAATTCTGTTTTATAAATCTTTACATAGTTTATAAATGGATGAAATATAAATTAATGTTTGTTGACCGAACAGGTTACTAGTTTACCTTTATACTTTAATATGTTCTCATTGCCAGATGTAATTGAAATAAACTTCATGTGCATGTTGAAAAGATTAAAAATTTGATAATTTAAAATATGTTTATAAAAAGAATTGATGCTTTTCTATGATTTAATTTCAGGATAATCATTGAAATGCCGCTTCCCTTAATTTGCAAGTTGGCCCATCGAGGACGATGTGCAGGTTTGGTAGGGGCGGATGTTGGAAAGAATTGTTACTCTTAAAATATTTCAAAAATTAAAATATTAATTGATTGATA
This sequence comes from Ceratopteris richardii, assembly GCA_020310875.1. Lineage (NCBI taxonomy): Eukaryota > Viridiplantae > Streptophyta > Polypodiopsida > Polypodiales > Pteridaceae > Ceratopteris > Ceratopteris richardii. The sequence goes on from CM035406.1 coordinate 140,674,937, forward strand.
TAAGTTTGGTTACATTATGAAATTTTGACTAATATTTGACTTTAATTTTGCAGGAAAAGAAATTGTTGATCAATAACAAGAAGGGAAGTATTTAGCCAAATGTTTTCTTAATAGTATTTAAGGTTATAGATAAAAATTCGAGGGTTAGTTAAGGGTATATTTATGTTTTGAAAGTAAATGTAAGGATATTTAAGGGTTACATATAGGTTTTGAACATGAATTATAGGGTTCTAGTTAAGTTTTAAGGTTAAGTAAGGGTTAAATATTCACCCTAGAGGGTTATGGAAGGTTAGAGAATAGGTTTATGGGTTAGTTAGAGTTAATTGATGTGGTTTAAAGTTAGTTGTAGGGAAACCTAAGGTTAAATGACTAAATAAGTGAGATGTAGTTTATAAATAAATTGTTAAATAGGTTAATTTTATCATATGGAACCTTATTAAAATATTAGATAAATATATTAATTATTTAATTTCACTAAGCCTAAGGTAATAATTAAAATAGGTTACATTAAATTTTAGCCTAAGGTATAGTATTTATTCTAAAGTTTAGTATTTAATTAAATAAAAAAGGAGAAGTGAAAGGTTATTTAAATTCTAAAGTATTTGGTCCATAGGATATTTAAATGGTTAGTTGAAAATTGGGGAAATTCACATAAAGGAAAATCCCACGCCTTTTTTCTTGTTGAGTGTTGTTGGAGTGATGTGGAGTCAAATTAGGTAGTTGGTTGAGTTATCTAAAGAGAATTGTAGGCTATGGTGGGCTACTCACTTCTATTTAAGAAGGGAGTACGTGCTCACAAGTTCATGTCTTTTTTTCAGGTATTTACTATGCTCTAGACTATAGTCAAATTGTTTGCACTTAGTTCTATGGAAGCTCTCTGACAGGAGGAGAGAGAGAAGACCATCTCTCTTGTCCTTCAGTTTTGGGAAAGCAAAGTTTTTTGGAATTACAGATATTTTTTTCTTCATTTCTTCCATTCTTTTTTCCCCTTTCTTTTTCTTTCCCTCTGTCTTTTTCCCCTCCTCTTCTTTAAATTACATAAATGTTTTTCTCTCCCTCTCCCTCCCTTTCTCTGCCGGCGGCGCAGCTCTGCTGCGCGCGCAGCAGAGAGAGAGAGAGAGAGAGAGAGAGAGAGAGAGAGAGAGAGAGAGAGAGAGAGAGAGAGAGAGAGAGAGAGAGAGAGAGAGAGAGAGAGAGAGAGAGAGAGAGAGAGAGAGAGAGAGAGAGAGATTTAGAGAGAAAGTGAGAGAGAGAAGTTTTTTAATTTTTATTTTTTTATTTTTATTTTTTTTATTTTTTTTTTAATTTTTTTTTTCTTCTTCTGTTTTTTTCCTCCCTCCCTCTCTTTCCCTCTCACTGCAGCCGACGGCGCAGTCCGCCGACGCAGGAGAGAGAGAGAGAGAGAGAGAGAGAGAGAGAGAGAGAGAGAGAGAGAGAGAGAGAGAGAGAGAGAGAGAGAGAGAGAGAGAGAGAGAGAGAGAGAGAGAGAGAGAGAGAGAGAGAGAGAGAGAGAGAGAGAGAGAGAGAGAGAGAGAGAGAGAGAGAGATTTAGAGAGAGAGAGAGAGATTTAGAGAGAGAGTGAGAGAGAGAAGTTTTTTAATTTTTATTTTTTTATTTTTATTTTTATTTTTATTTTTTTCTTCTTCTGTGTTTTTCCTCCCTCCCTCTCTTTCCCTCTCACTGCAGCCGACGGCGCAGTCCGCCGGCGCAGTAGAGAGAGAGAGAGAGAGAGAGAGAGAGAGAGAGAGAGAGAGAGAGAGAGAGAGAGAGAGAGAGAGAGAGAGAGAGAGAGAGAGAGAGAGAGAGAGAGAGAGAGAGAGAGAGAGAGAGAGAGAGAGAGAGAGAGAGAGAGAGAGAGAGAGAGAGAGAGAGAGAGAGAGAGAGAGAGAGAGAGAGAGAGAGCAGTAGAGAGAGAGAGTAGGATAGAGTTTTTTGTTTTCTTTTTTATTTTAGTAGTTATATTTATTTTCTTTTTCTTTTTTCCCTTTTCAATAGTATACTTTACATATTTTCTGTTTATTTTATTTATATATTATATAGTTATTTCATATGAATAAAATTAATATTTAATAAAAGTTATATTAAATTATATTATGAAAGGAAATATGTATTTATGAAGAATTATATGTATTTATGAATATTTTAAAATGAATGTTTTATATATGAATATATATTTATATATATAAATATGTTTATAAATTAGTATATGCATTTATTTATGTGTGTGCATGCAATTATTTATATCTTAAATATGTTTTATTAAAATAATATATGTTTATGTAATATATATATGTATGTGTGTGTTTTTTTTTAAGTTATAAGATTGACTGTTTATAGTATGTTGTTATCCTAATGTTTTGTTTTATTTCCTCTCAGGTTAGCAAGAAGAAGAAGAAATTTAGCCTTATTCTTTCCCAATGAACTCATTTTTCCATCCAACTTCTCTTTTCCCAAACATTTATCATGACCATTCTTAGCTTCTTCCTTTCTTACCCTACTCTTAACCCAAGCTTCTTCAACCCTTAGCCTGATAGACACTTGAGTTCTTTTCCCAAGTATCAAGTTAGTGCATGTTAGATATTAGGATTTGAACCCATGTTAGTTTAAGTATATGAACCCATGATAGTGATAGAACTTGATCCCATGTTTTATGTTAAGTACATGTTAAAGAAGTTAGTGATAGGCATGTTAGTTAGTTTAGCTAGTGCATGTTAGAATTTTATCCATGTTAGTTCATGCATGTAAATGTTAGTATGTGTTAGTGCATGCATGTGTGTGTTAGTGTATGTTTATGCATATGTCTGTATGTGCATGTATGTTTTTGTATGAATATTTATGCATGTATGTCTGATAGTTAAATGTATGATTATGAGTAAGCAATGTATGTTAATGTATATTAAATAATTATGTAAATGCATTTTTTATTGTAAAGTATATATTTTAATAAAAGAATGTACTTATTATATATGTGTTTTTCGAAAGATAATTACTTTAACGTTATTAAAGAAACTTCTAAATGAGTGTTATTTTTTTTATATAAAAGATATACTAATTTCTATCATGTCTTTTTTTCAGATTTGAGTTATGAAGAATTGCAGCCTCTTGGTGAACTGAAGATTTGTTTAATGAAGAATTGCAGCCTCTTGGTGTACTGAAGCTATTGGCAAACTGGAGATACACATGTGACCTGAAGTTTGAAAAGCAGAGATTGTCCTTAGTTTGAAACTTTTATTAGCTTGTATAGGCTATCTTTTAGACTGTCATTTTAAACATCAACCTTGAGGTTGTATAGGACTTTGGTTATTCATTTAGTATCATCTTTTATGTCTAAAGCAAATTCTTCTAGTAACACCTTTCTACCTTCATCAACTTTTGAATTGTTGTTTCCAAAACCAATAGAAGATAAAGAATCAATAAAAGCAGTCATAGTAGAAGAATCTTTGCACGATCTTAGAACAACTATAACTTTCCTTTCTACTGTTCCTCCTAGTGTTAGTGAAGAAAATTTTCCTCCAACTGTAGATAGAAACGTAGAAACTATCCAAGAAGAAACAAACGAAACTATAAAAGATCAAATAGTTAGTGAAAAGATTATCCTACCTTCTTATTTTGATGCAGTTGAACTTTATAGGAACGCTTCACCTTACGGACCTTAGGAAAAGTTATACTTGTACCTGAGTTTGCTACAGACACCCCGCGTGTGCCGAACGATTTAGGCGGATGACTTGATCCACCATCCGAGCATCTCTCACGACCCGACAACGTCTACACTACCTTTGTGAGGGAGATGGAATCCCTCAGCGACGGTGTTTAAGGTGACGACAACGCGTGCGTTAAGACAGGTGAGTGGCCAAAAAATTTTGGTGGCAGGAGTATCAACTATGGTAGAGATGATCTACGCAAAGAAGGGGTGACATTCGATCGAATGCCATGGCAGTTTGGCAAATGCTAAAAGCCCGTGGGTTCGCAAAAACTATCTCAACTCAAGAGCGAGGCTAACATGGAAGGTAGTGACATTAGCTAAAGCTTCCATGGCGAGCAAGACATCACGAATGCAAACGATGACACAGAACACTCAGAGCGCAAAAACACAATAGCGGGAGAAAGGGAGAAAAACATGATTAAGTAAAAACACTGAATGGAAACGCAGGAAGAAAACGTAATCATCACTAGTTATTGGGAATATGCATGCATAAGGACAACATGCACGCATTAACCAGAATTCCTGACAATGAGTGCGGCGGCTAATCATGGTTATGCAATAAAACGAGAACTTTACGATAGATGGTCAACCGGAAGCGCAGAATGGAAAGAGAAGTCATGCAAGAAGAGTGACATAAACCAGATGGAGAATAAAAATATCCATAAATAATCAAGATGAGGAAGGCATGGCATAATAAGGACGAAGTTTGATCCATTTATGGGTTTAGGTAGAAGAGTACCAGTTAGAGTGGATAACCAAAATGTAGCAGGTCCAACCTGATCTTCAATACGATAAGGACCAAACCACCGAAGTTTGAACTTTCCTGTTGAACGATTAGACTTAGCATTATAGAACATAACTAATTGTCCTTTGGTAAAAACGGGAGTACGGAGAAACCGATCATGTGTCTTGGCTTGTTGCAATTGCACTTCTTGCAGCATTAGAAAACTTTCCAAGCGTTGTTCGTCCAAGGACCACAACACATCCAACCAGAAAGGAAAAGATTCCTCTGGCAAGAGCTTATGATCTAGTGCCACCCTGAGACTAGGTACCACCAACTCCATGGGTGCAATGGTCTCCATCCCATATGCCAATTTGAAAGGCGTATTCCTTGTAGCCACTTTGTAAGTAGTGCGGTATGCCCATAGGACCGAAGGAAGGAACTGATCCCAATGCTATGGATAATCCAGAACTAGTTTCTTGAGCATGTTAAGTAAGGTTTTATTGGTACTTTCAACCAAATGATTGGCACGAGGATAATACAGGGAACTAAATTTATGAACAATCTATAGGGTGAGGGTAAGCGCTTGCATTAAGGAATTAACAAAATGTGTGCCCTGATTCGAAACAATCTCTAAGGGAAGACGGAATCGAGGGAAAACATCAATCATCAAACATTTGACCACCATTGACGTACTTGCGGACCGTAAAGCCCAAGCTTCTGCCCATCGAGTAGCATAATCTGTACAAGTAAGTATATATCGATGATTAGTAATCGTAGTCGAAGGTGTAATGGGGCCAATGAAATCCAAGCCCCACTTTTAAAAAGGTTCAAGGGGAGCAATAGGCTGCAATGGAAAATGATGCCATTGTAAAGGTTGTCTCGATTGTTGGCAAGCATCACATGTTTTGACATAAGCAACAATATCATGCTGCATAGTGGGCCACCATAAGCCACTGTGTAGAATTTTCGGGTAAGTGAGATTGATCGAAAAATGACCCCGGAAGGAGTAGAATGGACCATGTCAATAACCAAAGGAACTTCATGGGGTGGGATACACCGTAATAGTGCACCAAAGGGATCCATGTAATAAAAATGTCCTACAATGATCCGAAACCGTCGACTATACATTGCCAATTTACGACGAGCCGAAGTAGAAGTATTAGTCGAGGGGCTTCTACTGGTGATAAAGGTCAAAAGAGTATCATAATATGAAGGTGCCACCGGGAGCTCCTAACAATCCTCCTGGACCAAATCAGTCGCATAGATAGCAGGAGTAGTATCATCGATTCCACCGGGAAGTTCATCAGAATCAAGTCGAGATAAGAAATCAGCCAATGCATGTGTTGACCCTGGTCAATGTACAACCACATAATCAAATTCTTGCAGTAACAACACCCACCTGGCTAATTTTCCCCCTAAATGTTGCTGGCGGACAAGATAAACCAGAGCAGCATGATTCACATGAAAGGTAAATTGGCATCCCAGCAAATAGTGTCGGAATTTCTTCACCAAATAAACCAAGCCCAGACATTCACGCTCAGTGACGGAATAATTCCGTTCAGCAGCAGCTAATCATTGACTAGCATAATAGACAGGACAAAACCACTTATCCTGTTGTTGCATGAGCACACTATCGATGGCACTGTCCGATGCATCCACAAAGACATGGAACGAAAGCAGCCAGTTTGGTGCTTGTAGCATAGGAGCCTGGGTTAAGAGTGTTTTCAGTCGATCAAAGGCAATTTGGCACTCCTCAGTCCACACAAACTGTCCGGGATTGCTAATGATCAACTGATTCAAGGGTATGGCTAAATGTTCGAGCCACCGCAGATGCCACCCATGCTAGCGTATCTGGCCCAGGAATCGCATAACTTCCTTTGGTGTCATAGGGGCAGATGCATGCAACACGGCTTGCACTTTATCTGGATCCACTTGAATGCCTTGCTGTGAAATAATATGACCAAGCAACTTGCCACAGGAAACCAAAAAGACTGACTTGTTGGGATTTAAGCACAAACGAAACTCTCTACACTTAGAGAAGTAGCACCGTAGGTGATAGAGGTGACCTGATGTGTCACCCGATAACGAAAATCATCCACATACACCCGCATAAAGGTATTTAAGTAGGGGGAAAAAAATTCTTGCATGCATCGTTGGAAGGCACTAGGAGCATTGCGAAGACCAAACCACATCACCATACCGCATATACACCCCAATTGGTAATAAACGCAATCTTTGGTATATCCATTTTGGCCATGCACATATGATTATAGTCACTATAACCATCCAAAAAGGAATACATTTCCTGTCCGGCAACATCATCGAGCATCGTATCCAAAATGGGAAGTGGGAAGGGATCCGACGTGGTCGCCGCATTTAGTTTTCGGTAATCCACACAGAAATGTAACTGCTTATTTTTCTTTGGCACGATAACAATAGGTGAAATCCATTCTGCATGCTCAATGGGGATAATGAAACCTACTTTCAGCAAGCGATCCAATTCCGCTTTCACTTGAGCAGCATAATTGGGGTTCATGCAATAATTGGGTTGCTTGATTGGGCGTGCATCCGGCTTGAGCATCATGCGTTGTTCATAGATGCGAGGATCCAACCCTTTCATATCTCAATAGTCCCATGCAAATACATCTTGAAATTCTATCAACAATTGTAGTAGCTCATTTTGAAAAGTTTTTGGTAACCCAGCCTTAAGCTTGACCGGTCGCTGTGTACCCTCATTTCCCATATTGGAGGTGATAAGCTAATATTCCAGCACATAAAATTGTCGTGGCATGGATATATCCTCAGGTGACTAGAATAAGTGGTGGAAATTATGGGCATTCAAAGTTTGATCCATAACTGGGTCCCCTTCTGTAACCGGAACTACCGAACAAACGATTGGATTCCAATTATCTGCAACCGCTTGTAAGTTGACTGTTCCCAAGGCAAGCAAATCTTGGTTAGCATTGAGAAAAGCTTCTTCTTCATCATCCAAAAGTCCATCCAGCATATGCACAGGCTCGGCTACATGGGGTCGAGCATGAAGGTTGCACGGCTTCATCTCATCCAATGGTACTACATATTTCTGATGATTACTTCTGAAAATAAGTTTGTGTGCAGACCAGTCCTGCAACACTTTGGCTTGTTTCAACCAGGGCCTCCCGAACAATAAGTTGTAGTCCAGAATTGAGTCAGGTAATTCTAGAACAACAAAAGTCATTTTGAACACCGCTCCCTAAAGAGTAATGGGTATATCATGTACCAAACCCACAGGATAGACCCTTGATTGATCAGCCATTCTCACAAAAAACTGAACAGGTTCAATCTGGGTCCATCCTAATCTTTTATAAAGTGCGGCAGTAGCAATATTCACACTGGAGCCTCCATCAATTAACACTTGAGTAATTTTTTGGTTTTTATACCATACCGTAATTAAAGGAACAACATGGTGAGAATCAATTTTTGGACTAATAGTGGCCGTAGCAAGTGTACACAAAGATCCTAGACAAACTTGTTGCTGGAATTATTGTCGTACACCCAGAACCAAGGCTAACAATTGCCCCAACGGTATTGTAATAGATGCCTGTGATAGAATATTCCACACAGAGTCAAAATTCGACGTATCCGATACCAAATTTGGTGGACTCTCCGATGACCCATTCACCAGACTCGGTTCTTCCGGTGGTAGATTCGGTGTTGTCTGTTGGAACACAGGTACTAGATCGGGAAAAATTGTTGGTGCTTGATTGGCCCAGGCACTGGATTTGGTAAAAGCTCTCTGTTGCTCTTGAATGCCAAGCTCAAAAATCTCAGCAGCTGGTTGTAATTTCTTGCCGGACTGTGTTTGAATTACTACCACTTGAGTATCCACTACTGAAATATATGCCATGATGGCCATTGAGTGATGTCGTTCTTTTCTTCGTTTATCATACTCGGCCACCTCCTTACAATATCCACATATATGTCCAATCTCACCACAGAAATGGCATTTGGGTGGTGTTAGAGATATACCTTCACGCGATTGACCGGAGTTCACAGAGTCTGGCCGAAATTGTTTGTTCGCGGTCCCCTGTAAGTTTTATAACTTTGGTAAGAAGTATTCCTCAATTGCAGTGGTACATAGTAAGTAGCCTGTTGTCCCTACTTTTGTATTATAGCATTTACGGTTGGCCTGGCTTGTACTTTAGCATTATATGGACACGTTTCGGTGGCATGACTCATCGTATTACAAATAGCATAGTACATTTGATTTAGTGCACAACCAAAAGTAGTGCATCCCGGGTTCTTACATTTTGTGCAATACACTTGTTTCAAGGGATCCTCACTCGTACCCCTGGTCACCTTCAGTCATTCCAAATCTTCAGCGAACCCGCCCACTTTATGCTCCAATTGTAATGCCATGGCTATGATCGCATCCATCGTCATACCATCCACACATCGTATGATCATTACTTGTTTGAGTTGAGGGTTTAATCCATTAATAAACCACTGGGTAATCACATCATCCGGTAGGTTAGCATGCACTAGTGGTAGTTGTCATAGATGAGTACGAAATAAAGTTGCATACTCCTGCACATTCTAGTGTGGTTTTTGTGTATTGTTTTGCAGATAGTCAAAGATCTCAGCCACATTTTTCTTCAACCAAAATCGTTGTAAGAAGGCATCCTTAACATCGTCGTATTGACCGAAATGATTATTACAATATTTAGTTAACCACCTAGCAGCCTCATTAACCAGCGTAGATTGGAACACTATAACCTTATATGCCGGATCCGCTAGATAGTTGAGTACTGCATAATTGATTTCAAAAGTTCCCACATGTGCATCCGGGTCATCACCAGGGAACCCTCCAAATTTTGTATACGTAACTCTAGTGGGTACCTGTCGTGGTGGTATGGCCTTCTGCTATTGCTTTTGTTGTTTTTGTTGTTGATGATGTTGTTGTTGCTGTTCTGAACCACTCATGGTGTTTAAACTAAGAGGAAATGGGCCGAATGATTTGAACTAGTTAAACCTAATTGCTGTTGTGTTGTCCTGTCGTCTTGCACGTTCTCCAGTAATCGAATATTGTTAAGTCGTTCCCACACACCTACACCCAACTGCCCTTCATCATAGTGGACTTCTGAAGTGAGCTTTTCACCAAAACTTTCATCCAACAATACACTAGTTCCCTCAAAATCAGAACCCAAGGTAGAACTTTCACCGAAATTATGCAAACCGACCTCGGAATTATCCGATGTACCATCAAAATTCCACAAACTGCTCCCAAAAATTTCCACATTGTCATCGGAACCAGTGCTTACTTCACCAACATTACTTTCCACGGATGGGGTTGGTTGCACTTCTGGTATATGCTGTAATCCTTGCACAAGGAAATGTTGAGGTGGTACCCCACTAGCCCAAATTTCTAGCTTTCCTTCCGACAATTGACCTTCACCACTACTACCCGGAGGTGTTCCCAATGCGCTAGAAATTTTCCAAGGATTCTGATCCCTCCTGTACTTTGGGTATGATTCTCCGAAACGTGTTACAGGCATATATCATTAAATTCTTTCTCAAATCCTACTCTATGCACCGACTCGCTGCTCCATGCCCCATGGCCAGTGCTAGTGTTAATCTTTTATGGTTAAAATAACTTATTAACCAATCTATACGTGGGTTCTTGGGATGCTTAGGGGTCTATAATGCAGAGGCCCTTTATTTATTTTCCCAATCATTGATTAACTTCTAACTATTACCACAAATTCAACTACGACTTCCAGCACAAAACAACTTCTTAACCATCACTGTAACCACGTACGTAGAACTTCTACTATTCATTTGTTATTACTATTATAATCGTGCTTCATTCACGACGTAATGAGATGTTAACACAATACCTTATTCATTCAATATTGAATCTTTAACAACACAGACAACATCACAGTTTGAATAATATGCGACAATCAACTCCAGTCGATTGCCCATACAAGACAGTCTGGCGACGCGTCTGTCATTTCTTCCCCATATTGCTTCCATTAACTAGGAAAACGTTACAACGTTTGCACAACACCCTTTCAGTGTGTGACTTTCCTAATACACATACACATACACATACACATACACATACACATACACATACACATACACATACGCATACGCATACGCATACGCATACGCATACGCATACGCATACGCATACGCATACGCATACGCATAATACGCATACGCATACGCATACGCATACGCATACGCATACGCATACGCATACGCATACGCATACGCATACGCATACGCATACGCATACGCATACGCATACGCATACGCATACGCATACGCATACGCATACGCATACGCATACGCATACGCATACGCATACGCATACGCATACGCATACGCATACGCATACGCATACGCATACGCATACGCATACGCATACGCATACGCATACGCATACGCATACGCATACGCATACGCATACGCATACGCATACGCATACGCATACGCATACGCATACGCATACGCATACGCATACGCATACGCATACGCATACGCATACGCATACGCATACGCATACGCATACGCATACGCA
>CM035406.1:140688432-140748432 GCA_020310875.1 Ceratopteris richardii
TACACATACACATACACATACACATACACATACACATACACATACACATACACATACACATACACATACACATACACATACACATACACATACACATACACATACACATACACATACACATACACATACACATACACATACACATACACATACACATACACATACACATACACATACACATACACATACACATACACACATACACATACACGTACACATACACATACACGTACACATACACATACACGTACACATACACGTACACATACACATACACATACACATACACGTACACATACACATACACATACACATACACATACACATACACATACACATACACATACACATACACATACACATACACATACACATACACATACACATACACATACACATACACATACACATACACATACACATACACATACACATACACATACACATACACATACACATACACATACACATACACATACACATACACATACACATACACATACACATACACATACACATACACATACACATACACATACACATACACATACACATACACATACACATACACATACACATACACATACACATACACATACACATACACATACACATACACATACACATACACATACACATACACATACACATACACATACACATACACATACACATACACATACACATACACATACACATACACATACACATACACATACACATACACATACACATACACATACACATACACATACACATACACATACACATACACATACACATACACATACACATACACATACACATACACATACACATACACATACACATACACATACACATACACATACACATACACATACACATACACATACACATACACATACACATACACATACACATACACATACACATACACATACACATACACATACACATACACATACACATACACATACACATACACATACACATACACATACACATACACATACACATACACATACACATACACATACACATACACATACACATACACATACACATACACATACACATACACATACACATACACATACACATACACATACACATACACATACACATACACATACACATACACATACACATACACATACACATACACATACACATACACATACACATACACATACACATACACATACACATACACATACACATACACACACATACACAGACACATGCACATACACATACATATGCACATACACATACACATACACACACATATACACATACACACACATACATATACATATATACACATAACTATACACACACATACACAAATATAGATATATACCTACATGTGCATACATACATAAGCACACAACTACATGCTCATACACACATATACATACACAAGCACACATATAATATGAATGAATTATACAATTAAAGTAAAAAATCACATGTTAAATATAAACTATAATAAAAATCATTAGTACATTTTAGTCATATAATTCACTTCAATAAAATAAATTAATTATAAAAAACACTCTAAAATTTTTAAAATTATGAACTCACACCATAGACACAAATAAAAACATAACTGATATGAGAATATATATATATATATATATATATATATATATATATATATATATATATGTATATATATATATATGTATGTATGTATATATATATATATGTATATATATATATATTGTGTGTGTCAATGTATATAATAAATCAAACTTACCCCCTTGATCATCATCTCCACATCATCATGATCATCCGCATGATCTGATGTATCTGAGTAGGAATCATGGGTAGAGGGGGCCAGTACCCTATGACAATCGATATTGACCCTCCTATGTTTGTCCATCCACCTCATCCATATCCACCTCTCCATAATGCTCATGTATTACATATAAAAAACATAAATAACTAAAAAATATAAAACAACAATAAAAATAAAATAAAGTATATCAAATTTAATAATACTCACAAAATCAAAATGATCTCTTATGTTCTCATTCAGACATTGATATCCATAACATCTAGCATATTTGATTTCCTATGTCATAGGATAATTAACATAACCCTTATGCTACATTGAAACAAATAAAAAGATTAATTATTATTATTTTAAATAAAATAAAAACTATAATTTTAATAATACATCTACTTACAAATGTAGCAACAAAATTGTGATGGCCCATTTAGCCTAAGCGCGATGTATGACCTGATTCAACTCTCTTTTTTGTAGTACCCTGTGTTTATTTAATGAAACAAAATTACAAAGATTAAATGTAAATATTTATAGAGCATATGAGAATTATAACTCATAGTAATATAAACTATTTTACATGCCTTCTGCTAAGGAAATGACTCCTATAGACATAGTTGTTTGTGAAAATATTTCGATGTCTCAAGCGGTATGTGAGCTCCTCTTATTTCTTTTTATCATAGAATATCTCCTGTATTCCTTATTTAGGAAGCATGAAAGCTTGTATAATCCTTTGTCTTCTATGCCTTGGACTATAATATCTTGATGCATAGGATCAATCACCTTGACTAAGGTATCATCAAACAATACTTATTTGTGTTATCGATGATGGCTTTTATTGAGAGGAGATTCATCCAAAGTTGAGGAAAAATGCAACATTGGATAAAGATTTGCATTTTCTTTCACGATTGGTGATCTTGACTTTGCCTCTGCCTTCAATCAAGAGATTCTTATATTTCCTAGGTAGAATTCTCCTTTGTGGTCTTCTAGCTCCTAAAAGGACTCTAGATCCTTTCACATGTAAGAAGTAGTTCTGCTATTGAATATCCACTCTTGGGAGGAGCTAGAAGTGATCAAGCATTGGGTTCAATTGAGATAAACACATCTTTGCTAGAACAATGGGACCTATGTGTGAAAGACTTCAAATGGCTTCTAGATGTAGATGTCTTTGATATATCCATCTTTTGCCTTTAATCAAGAGATTCTTATATTTCCTAGGTAGAATTCTCCTTTGTGGTCTTCTAGCTCCTAAAAGGACTCTAGATCCTTTTACATGTAAGAAGTAGCTCTGCTATTGAATATCCACTCTTGGGAGGAGCTAGAAGTGATCAAGGCATTGGGTTCAATTGAGATAAACAGATCTTTGCTAGAACAATGGGACCTATGTGTGAAAGACTTCAAATGGCTTTTAGATGTAGATGTCTTTGATATATCCTTCTTCTACCTTCAATCAAGAGATTCTTATATTTCCTAGGTAGAATTATCCTTTGTGGTCTTCTAGCTCCTAAAGGGACTCTAGATCCTTTCACATGTAAGAAGTAGCTCTGCTATTGAATATCCACTCTTGGGAGGAGCTAGAAGTGATCAAGGCATTGGGTTCAATTGAGATAAACAAATGTTTGCTAGAACAATGGGACCTATGTGTGAAAGACTTCAAACGGCTTCTAGATGTAGATGCCTTTGATCTATTCTTCTTCTTCTATAACAAAACTTCTCAATGTGTCTTGGTTTCTAGAAATACTTACATTTGAACTTCTTGTTAGAAGAAGTGTTAGATCCTTGCTTATGAGCATTGCTAAGTTGGTGATTAAAATGCTTAGATTTGTTGAAGGCACCCTTGGTTTTCATCATCATTTCTTAAGATAAAGAAGGCTTTGCATGTGATTCATGGAGCAACAACAATATTCGTACTCCTTCCCAAGTGAGTACTTGACCTCTATTATACAGGGTCGTGAAAAATGTTTCATATGACTTTGGGAGCTTATTGAGAAGCCTAATGTCCATGTCTTCTGTCGATATATTTATCTAGTGATGTGTGTGAACACACTAGGACTATTGGGGCACTTTTTTCCCTCTTTAGGAGGTTTTTTTCTCAGGCTTGTATATACACCTATTGCCCTAATGGGTTACTTATCTTTGTATGTTATAGTGGTAATTCATTCACTATTGTGTGTTGTGCTCCAAGCTTCTTCTTCTTCCTTGTGTTGTTCGCATGCTTCCATAGCCTTAAACTCCAACAATTGGTATCAGAGCAGGTCGCCGCTTCATCTAGGGCATCATCGACACCCCTCTCGTCATAGTCTCAAAATCACACGAATATTGGTGTGCATACTCAAGGTGATTAGGAGATCAAAACAGCTTCGTTGTGTGGTACCGAAATCACAATCTGAGCCCATTTTGGCCTCCGAACGCACTATCATAACACTTGTGCAGGAAAGTTTGTCTTTTTGTGCCAAAGATATATACACGTTTTTGTTCACCAGTTTTTCTTTTTGTGCCAAAGACAGGTTCAACAGAAATTGATAGGGTAGTTGTGTTCAACTTTTTTAGATACAATCATCTTTCTACATTAGGGTATTTTAGTTAGTGGCCATTGTTGAAAGCAGTGATGTATTCCGTATGTTGGTTGTTCAAGATATGTTCGACGGTACCAATTACCCATTGTGGGCTTATATGATGCATCATGTGTTGATTGCAAGATGACTATGGAACATTGTGCAAGGTGTTGAAAAACATCCTATTTCACCTACAAAAATAGTTGCTGAAGGTGATGCACATGACATTGAAGATGACAATATTCTTCATGTTCTTGTTCGTGCTGTAGTTCCTGTTGCACCTACTATAGAGAAAATTTGTTGGGATGGCAGAGATGCTCATGCACATGCATTGATAGCCTTGTCTATCAAACATGCCATTATTCCTCACATTCGCTCTTACAGAATAGCTAAGGATGCTTGGGATACACTTACCACTTTATACCACGCAAGGAATGAGGCTCGTGTTTCTTACCTTTGAAAATAACTAGAGAGTGAGCTCATGAATGAGGTGATTCTAGGGACAATTTTCTGACAAAGATCAAATATTTTAAAGAACAATTGATTTCTGCTGATGAAGTCTTTCTTTACAGTTCACTTGTGCAGATTGTTCTAAATGGTTTTCTTGATTCATATCAGAGTTTTGCTTCTACTCTTTGTTTGATGATGAAAGGCAATCCAAATGCCTTAACATTTGAGGAGTAGTCTCTCTTCTGTTGCAAGAAGATCAATCTAGGTAGAACATGTCCATTATGCATGTTGTAGATCAAGCTCTCCTGGCTACTCAAAAGGGCAAAGGTAAATGGAGCTCTTCTATTAGTAAGCAGAAGTCTTCTAATTCTGCACAATCAAAGAAGGAAGATAGAGAAGAGAAGAAAATAGAAAAGCAGAAATTGTTTTGCAAATACTCTAAAAGGAAATGATCCTAAAGAGCTATCCAAAATTGGTTGCCAAAGAGGCAAGGAAGAAAGAGGTTGGAATGGTTGTTGTAGAGGCCATCTTCTCATGAACAATGTTTGCAGTTATGACCCGTCTTCTCATGAACAGTGTATGTCTAGTAGAGTCAGATGTTTGGTACTTTGATAGTGGGGCAACCAAACATATTACCCTGCAACACAATTTCTTCACTTATTCCTCTTATCTTGTTATGGGATTTGGTAAGATCATTTTGACTACTACTAATGGTAGTTCTTTTACATTGTTACATGCTTTATTTGTGCAAAGGATCAAGAAGAATTTGTTATTAGTTTAACCGTTAACCAAGATTAGCTTGAATTTGGTTGATGACAGATGTACAATTCATGATCTCTCAAATGGCGATGTTGTTATTGCTTCTACAATTTTATGTCGTAGACTATATAAGCTCATAGACTATGAAAAATCTATGAATGATTCAGCATGTGCAATACATGATTCTCAAGCTATGTCATATGCAAAGCTTTGACATGCACACTTTGGTCATCTAAATTTTGCTAGTTTGCTACCCTTGCAGAAATTTGAAATTGTGTCCTCTTTGCGCAAACTTGAGGCACTTTGTAAACATGTATATGAACGCTGTATTTTGGGCAAAATGCAGTGTTCCTCCTTCCCAAAAGATGGTTCACTTCAAGCTACTCAGAAATTATAGCTTGTTCACAGTGGTGTTTGTGGTCCTATGCAGATACCCTCTTTTGGGAACTATCTTTACTTCGTGAATTTCATCGATGATTTTTCTAGGCATGCATGGGTATATCCATTGAAAGAAAAGTCCAAAGTGTTTATGTGCTTCAAACAGTTTTTGGTTTTGGCTGAAAATCTATCAGCATGTAAAATGGGCACCCTCCATTCTGATCGAGGGGGGGAATATATGTCTTCTGACTTTAATGCATTTCTGGCTAAACATGGGATAGAACATCAATGTGCAGTGTCGTATACACCTCAATAGAATGGAGTTGCTGAACAAAAGAATAGGTCACTCATGGAGATGGTGAGGTGTATGGTCAAGACTGAGGATTTACCACATAGTTTCTAGCTTGAGGCTGTCATATGTGCAACATATGTACTTAACAGGTGTCCCACTAAAGCATTGCAGTCTATCACTCCATATGAGGCTTGGCATGGTCACAAGCCATCTCTTACTCACCTGCATGTTTTTGGTTGTCTGTCATAGGCCTTAGTGTTTGAACAACAAGGTAGGAAATTGGATGATATAGCACTGAAATGTATTTTTGTTGGGTACAGTTCTGAAAGCAAAGGCTATCGTCTGTATCATCCATAGATTAAATTCATTTTGGTTAGCCGTGATGTTGTTTTTGTGGAAGATGCTATTCAGCCATTACTTTCATGTACTAAGGAGACATCGGTTAGCTCCAAAGACATGTATGATACTTTTTTGCCTCTTTTTAAAGGTGGACAATCTAGTGCTGGTCCTAATGAGGCAACTTCTCAGCCTTTACAGGATGTGATGATGAGGATCATTCCATTTCAGATGCAAATTTGCATGATGCAATTGTTGATGAGAGAGCTAATATTGAGGAGGCAAAAACTATGCCACAATGGTTGGTGCAAACTTTGTCTGATAGCAAAGTAGATGCAACTTTGTCATATCGTACTTGTTCATGCTCTCATAGTGCCTCTTTTGCATCAGATTGTTATGCTATGGCTACCTCTAGTCTCTGTGATGAGAAGGAGCCTGTTTCATTTGATGAAGCACAAAATTAAGAAAATTGGATGGCTGCTATGCAAATTGAATATGATGCTATAATGAAGAATGGTACCTCGTCTTTATGTGACTTTCCTCCTAGAAAGAAGGCCAATGGCACTAAGTGGGTATACAAGCTGAAGTTGAAGCACAAGAATATCACAAGGAAGGAGAAGAAGAAGAAGCTTGGAGCACAACACATAATAGTTAGAATGAACAAAGATAAGTAACTCGTTCGAGCTATAGGCATATATACAAGTTGGGGAAAAAAACCTCCTAAATAGGGAAAAAAGTGTCCCAACGGTCCTAGTGTGTTCACACACATCACTACCTAAGTATATCAACAAATCCCCCCTTGGAATGATGCACTAAACAAGGAGTTGTCACTGAAGTATAAGGAAGTGCCAATCTATGTTGAATTAATCCACAAAAGGAAGTAAGCCCAAAGCTTTGGGGAAAGCTACAAACTTCTCCCTAGGTTGAGCCCTTGTGAAAAGGTCTACAATGTTCTCCTATGTGGGCACATATGTCAAACTGGTCTCTCTAGTAGAGAACATCTCCCTGACATAATGGTAGTGCACCTCAATGTGCATAGTACAAGCATGGAACACAGGGTTCCTCGCAACTGCCAAGGTGCTCTAACTATCAGTGAAGTTGGTGGTGGTAGACGATTGACCAACACCCAAATCAACCATAAGGCATTTGAGGCACACGCACACTCAACAATCACTATGAAAGCAGCACTATACTCAACCTCACAACTTGAAGTGGCCACAATAGGCTATTTCTTCCTCAACCAAGATATGCATGAGCTACCAAGCATGAAGAAAACACCCCTAGTGGACACACGAGTGTCATAGCAACTATTCCAGTCAGAGTAAAAAAAAGCATGTAAATCTAGAGGTAGTGATCCTCCCTTGGGATAAAACAATCCAAGTAGCCGGGTACCACTCAAGTTGCGGAAGATGCTGTTAACCACCTACCAATGTTTGATACTTGGGCAATGCATAAACCTACTCATCTGTGAGACAACAAATTGAATATCTGGTCGAGTAATGCATAAGTAAATTAAGCATCCAACAACTTGCTGATAGAGAACAACATCAAATGCATCTCAAGCATCATGAAGAATCACTTGTAAACCTGTCTCCATTGGAGTGGAAATAGGTTTGCAATCTTCAAAGCCAAAATGCTTCAATAATGACTCAATATATTTTGTTTGACTCAAAGTTATTCTTCCATCAACTTGCATAAACTGAATGCCCAAGTAATTTAGCATATGCCCCAAATCTAACATCTCAAATGAGGCATGCAGATCAGCCTTAAAATCAACAATATGCTTCTCATGAGGACAATTGAGCAACATGTCATCAACATACACAACAATGATTGGAAGCACATCATTTGCACGTCATCCTTCTTTGAGCCTTAGTGGTGTTTGGACTCTTCTAGCTCCATTATCATTCTATTCAATTGTCTACCATCATGGCATCAGAGGTCTTAGGCACATCTGGTGGATCAGGGTCTAGTGCCAGTGTTCCAAGGAGGAGCTATTACTTAAAGGGCAAAGACCATTTTGGGATCCGAAAATTTGATGGCACAAACTTTCCTCTATGGAAGAATCAAATCAAAGATGTGCTGATTCAAAAGAGGCAATGCAAGCCAGTAAATGGAATCCTAAAGAAGCATGCGGACATGGATGAAGATGATTGGGATGAGTTAGATGTAATGGCTAGGTCTATTATTCGATTGCACCTGGCAAATAATGTTTACTTTACAATATTAGATTGTGAAAGTGCAGAGGAGCTTTGGAAGAAGTTATGCAATACATATGAAAAAGAGACGATGTCAAATAAAGTGTAACTGATGAGAAAGTTATATGACCTTTGCATGAAGGACACAGATAGTGTTGATGCTCATCTAAATGACTTTGATGCCATATTCTCCTAGTTATAGGCTCAAAAAATGGATATGGATAATGAAATGAAAGCAGTCTTGTTGTTATGCACCTTGCCATCATTATGGGATATGTTTTGCACAGCTATTAGCAATAGTGCGCCTGGTGGTAAACTGGTCTATGATGACATATGTGGAGCACTCTTGAGTGAGGAGATTTGTAGAAAATGTATGGTTGGCACTCAGAGTGGAGATGCATATAATGTTCGTGGTTCTTACCAAGGAAAGAATCAGCAACGTGGCAGGAGCAAGAATAAGGAAAAGAATGGTCAATGGAATAAGAGTAGAAGTAAATGAAGGAAGAGGGATATTGAATGCCATTATTGTCATAAGAAAGGAAACATGAAGAAATATTGTTATGAATTAAAGAATGCTAAAGGTAAAGGATAGAATATTGATGTGCATATTAAACAGTTACCTACACCATCTACTTTGACTATGAAGATTGAAGAAATTAATGTTATTTCAGATGATGCTGATGTGTTGACACTTGATAGTACTATGCAAATTGAGGCTCTTATGGTTGATTCTCTTTCCCACATGTGCGTGCTAGATTCTGGTGCTTCTTTCCATGTGACACCACATAGAGAACGGTTCTCTAATTATGAAGCAAAGTCTCTTGGTACTGTGAGACTTGGTGACTCTTATCAGTGTGATGTTGTGGGGATTGGAGATGTGGTTGTGCAGTCTATTGATGGTTCAAAATTTACTATGCATAATGTATGCCATGTACCTCAGTTATCATGCAATTTGATGTCATTTGGTCAACTTGATGACCTTGGTTACAAGGTGGTCTTCTATGCCTAGCCCTTTGGCATATCAAAGGGCAATATGGTTATTGCAAAAGGAAGCAAAGTTGGATCACTTTTTCCTTCATTTGTATCACAAAAAGAACACTTGTTAGCTATTATTGAACAACCTATGGCTTGTATTTGGCATGGTCATTTGGGCCATATATCACGTAGTGGAATGGAAAATCTTTCTTGTTCTGCCTACTTACTAGTGTTATCTTTCTCTGATTTTTCATTTTGTGATCATTGTCAATATGGAAAGCAAACTAGGAATGTGCACAATGTGCACATTGACTATTCAATTCAGCCTTTAGATCTCGTTCATATTGATATGTTTGGTCCTATGCCCACAAGATCATTAGGTGGTTCTCTTTATTTTGTCACTTTCATGGATGATGATACTAGAAAAGCCTGGGTATATCCTATCAAATCAATGGATGAGATATTCCCTATTTAAAAAAAATGGCTTGCTTCAGTTGAGATTGAAAAAGGAACTAAGCTTAAGGCTTTACGTTCAGATAACGGGGGTGAGTATACCTCACATGAATTCAACTTTCTCTATCAGTCTAGAGGAATTCGTAGAGAGTTTACAACTCCTTATACCCCAATACAGAATGGTGTAGCTGAAAGGATGAATAGAACTATTCAGGATAGAGTAGTTTCTATGCTGCATCATGCAAAGATTTCACAAGGCTTTTGGGCAGAAGTAGTATTAACTGAAGTTCATGTGATTAACCTTTCACCTAGTACTGCCAAAGGTCTGAAAGTGGCACAAGGGTTATGGACATGGAAGCCACCATATTATGATCATCTTTGAGTTTTTGGGTGTGAAGCATATATTCATATACACAAGAAACTTAGACAACAATTGGGCCATAAGTCAAAGAAATGCATTTTTCTTGGATATGGTAGAGGAAGACAATTTGGATATGGCTTATGGGATCCTAAAAAATGATTAGTGATCTGAAGTAGTGATGTCATTTTCAATGAGTCTAAGATGCATCAACAACCCACTAAGGAGGTTGAAGTGACAAGAGTGGTTTTTGAGGATACTATTCCTCCACTTAGCATGCATAAAAATGTTGCACATAGGGATGTTCAAGAGAATGTCCGATCAGATCAGTTTGCAAAATTTTCCTATTCAACAATCATTGAGACGCTCTACATGGTGGAGTTAGATGTCTGCGGAAGCATGCGAACAACACAAGGAAGAAGAAGAAGCTTGGAACTCAACACACAATACTAAATGTATTACCACTAGAATGTACAAAGATAAGTAGCCCATTAGGGCAATAGGCATATATACAAGCCAGGGGAAAAAACTCCTAAAGAGGGAAAAAAGTGCCCCGGTGGTCCTAGTGTGTTCACACACATCACTACCTAAATATATAAACAAATCCCCCCTAGATGAAAGCTCAACACTCTCAACAGTCACTATTGAAAGCTTCCCTATACTTAGCCTCACAACTAGAAGTGGCCACAATAGGCTGCTTCTTGCTCAACCAAGATATACATGAGCTACCAAGCATGAAGCAAAAGGCACTAGTGGACACACGAGTGTCATAGCAACCAACCTAATCAGAGTCAAAAAAAGCATGCAAATATGGCCGTAGTGATCCCCCCTTGGGATAAAACAACCCAAGTAGATGAGTACCACTCAAGTAGCGAAAGATTCGCTTAACCGCCTACCAATGCTTTACTCCTGGGCAATGCATAAACCTGCTCATCTATGAGATAGCAAACTGAATATCTAGCCGATAATGCATAAGTAAATCAAGCATCCGACAGCCTGCTGATAGAGAACAACATCAAATGCATCTCTAGCATTATGAAGACTCAGTCATAAACCTGTCTCCATAGGAGTGGCAATATGTTTACAGTCTTCAAGGTCAAAATGCTGCAATAATGTGTCAATATATTTCGTTTGACACAAAGCCATTTCACCATCAACGTGCATAAATTGAATGCCCAAATAATGATGCAAATGCCCCAAATCAGACATCTCAAATGAGGCATGTAAATCAGCCTTGAAATGAGCAATATGCTTTTCATGAGGACCAGTGAGCAGCATCTCATCAACATACACCACAATGATCAGAAGTACATCATTAGCATGCTTGACATATAGGGTGCTTTCAGTTGGACTGTTCTCAAAAGCATGTGCAATCAGATAGGCATCTATCTTTTCATACCAAGCACGTGGTGCTTACTTTAAACCATATAATGCCTTCTTTAACCTGCACACCTGGTTTTCATGCACTTTTTGCACAAAGCCACGGGGCTGAATAACATACACTTCTTCATGCAAGTCACCATTTAGAAATGTTGTTTTAATGTCCAACTGATGTACTTTTCAACCATGATGATCTGAAAAGTGCACAAATGCTACGAACATTATTCATTCTGCAAGTAGGAGCAAAGGTTCCATCAAAATCAATGCCTCTTTCTTGCGCATAACCCTTTGCAACAAGCCTAGCCTTATACCTGTCAACTATACCATCAGGTTTACGCTTCAGCTTGTATACCCACTTAGTGCCAACGGCCTTCTTGCCAGGAGGCAAGTCACATAAAGACCAAGTACCATTCTTCATTATAGCATCATATTAGATTGCATAGCAACCATCCAATTTTCTGAATTTTGTGCTTCATCAAACAAAACAGGCTCAGTCTTATCACAGAGACTAGATGTAGCCATAACATAGCAATCTGATGCAAAAGAGGCACTATGAGAGCATGATCAAGTATGATATGACAAAGGTGCATCTAATTTGCTATCATGCAAAGTTTGCACCAGCCATTTTGACATAGTTTTTGCCTCCTCAATATCAGCTCTCTCATCAACAAGTGCATCATGTAAATCTGCATCAGAAATGGGATGATCTGCATCATCACATGAAACCTGCAAAGGCTGAGAAGTTGCCTCATTAGGACCAACAATATACTTTCCACCTATAAAAAGAGGCAGCAAAGTATCATACATGTCTTTAGAGCTAACATATGTCTCCTTAGTACATGAAAGCAATGGCTGAATAACATCTTCCACAAAACAACATTACGGCTAACCAAAATGCGTTTAGTCTGTGGATGATACAGATGATAGCCTTTACTTTTAGAACTGTTGCGAACAAAAATACATTTTACTGCTTTATCATCCATTTTTTTGCAATGTTGTTCATGCACTAATCCATATGCCAAACAACCAAAAACACATAGATGAGCAACAGATGGCTTGCGATCATGCCAAGCCTCATATGGAGTGATAGATTGCACCACTTTATTGGGACACCTATTAAGTACATATGTTGCACACATGATAGCCTCAAGCCAAAAACTATGTGGTAAAGCCTGACTCTTGACCATACACCTTGCCATCTCCATGAGTGACTTGTTCTTTCGTTTAGCAACTCCATTCTGTTGAGGTGTATACGACATTGTACACTGGTGTTTTATCCCACGTTCAGCCAGAAATGCATTAAAATAAAAAAGACATATATTCCCCCCCTCGATCACAATGGAGGGTGCCCATTTTACATGCTGATAGATATTTCACCAAAACCAAAAACTGTTTGAAGCACATGAACACTTCGAACTTTGCCTTCAATGGATAAACCCATGCATGCCTGGTAAAATCATCGATGAAAGTCATGAAGTAAAGATAATTTCCAAAAGAAGGTGTCTGCATAGGACCACAAACATCACTATGTACAAGCTGTAATTTTTGAGTAGCCTGAACTGAACCATCTTTTGGAAAGGAGGAACATTGTATTTTGCCCAAAATATAGCCTTCACAAACATGTTTTCTAGGTGCCTCAAGTTTGGGGAAAGAGGACACCATTTCAGATTTCTGCAGGCGTAGCAAACTAGCAAAATTCAGATGATCAAAGTGTGCATGCCAAAGCTTTGCATCTGACATAGCCTGAGAATCATGTACTACACATGCCAAATCATTTACAGATCTTTCATAGTCTATGAGCTTACACAACCCATGACATAAAATGCCAAAAGCAATAATCATGTCACCATTTGACAGATCATGAACTGTACATATGTCATCAACACATTTCACAACCAAGCCAATCTTGGCTAATGCAGAAACTGATAACATATTTTTCTTGATCCGTGGCACAAACAAAGCATTTGTCAAAGTGAAAGAACTACCATCAACAGTAGTCAAAATGATCTTACCAACTCCCATAATAGGATAAGAGGAGTTGTTGGCACATGTAGTAGTATTCTCTGTAGGGGCAGGCTCGAGTGAAGAGAAGAAACTGCGTTGCGAGGTAATATGTTTGCATTAGGGGAAAAAATGAGCCCTGCATGGGCCTTTTAGATTAAGGAGTGATTAGAGATGGACCAAAGAGAAGAGGGTGGTGGACACAATCTAGTCCCTTAATCACATAGGGTAGGCATAGGTATATATATATATATATATATATATATATATATATATATGTGTGTGTGTGTGTGTGTGTGTGTGTGTATGTATGTATCAAAGAGGAAAAAACCATCTTGAACTAGTGGATTTAGTTGTATGAATGGTTTTGAAATGAATGGGAATGGGCTATAGCCCTTGGATTTTCTCAATGATCCAAAGGCTAAGAATGAGGGACAAAAGTCAAGGCATTCTTGAACATAGGCCCTTGGATTTGAGAGAAAAGAAGGGTTGAGATCTAGTTTATCCCAAGAAATGCGCCTTTTAATCTAGAATCTTGGATTTCTTCTCACATCGGACATCATAGTTTGAATTTGGCCCATCTTCAGCACCTAGATTCTCCACCATTGGATCAAAATAGCATCTCATGGTTGAGATTGAGTGGCCAAAAGGCAAAAGTGCCTTTTCTCCTAATCCCTTGGATTATAACTTCATCTGATGGCTCACATCTTCAACGGATTTGTTCTCAGCCCCAAATGCGGGCTTCCATCTGATCCTCCCCCCATTGGATGCTCTAATCAATTCGAATTTCAGCTTCAGCCCCAAATGCGGGTAACCATTGCATTTGTCTTCATCTAAGGGTCATAAACCTTGCAGAGAGTGGCACAAAAAATTTTGTGGAGCCTTCTCTCTCTACTGTCTCATTTCGTGCATTTAATTATCTCTCTCTCTCTCTCTCTCTTTTGTTATCCCTTTCAATCCTAGCCATTAAACAAAAGCATCCAAAGGCCAAGAATAGTTGCATCTTAAAATTCAAATGAAATTACCTATCAAATATTATTCTATTGAAGAATACCACTAGTGGTTTTCCATGGCCCCTTAAGCTCCTAGATTAAGCTTTTTAATCCCTAAAAATTAGGAATCCTTACAAGGCCCATGCAGGGTTCACTTTTTCCCCTAATGGGTCGCCCCACTATCAAAGTACCAAACATGTGAGTCTACTGCAGACATGCACTACTCATGAGAACATGGGTCAAAACTGCAAACAGTAGTAAACACCCATTCTTCTTCCTGCACAAGATTAACAGACTCTGCTTTTGGTGTAGAGGCCTCTACAACAACCATTCAAGCCTCTTTCTTCTTTGCCTCTTTAGCAACCAGTTTTGGACAGTTCTTTATGATATGATCATTTCCTTTACAATACTTGCAAAACAATCTCTGCTTTTCTCATTTCTTTTCATTTTTGTCTTCCCTCTTCAATTGTGGAGAATTAGAAGATTTATGCTTACTAGTTGAAGAGCTCCATTTTCCTTTGCCCTTCTGACTAGCTAGGAAAGCTTGATCTACAACACGCATAATGGACCTGTTCTACTTGGACTGATCTTTCTGCAACAGAACAGAGACTAACTAAACTGAGACTAACTCCTAAAATGACAAGGCATTTGGATTGCCTTTCATCATCAACCAAAGAGTAGAAGCAAAAATCTGATATGAATCAGGAAGACCATTCAGAACGGTTTGCATAAGTGAGCTATCTGGTATAACCTCTTTCCTTGTCCTACCTCTACGATCACAAAGGGATGTTGGTCGATTATTCGAGAAGCAATTGCACCTAATGTTTGGCACATGGCCATGTGATATTGTGGAGCTTCATGATTGACATCTAGGCCTAGTTTGTCAGCAAAGCATAAAGAGGTTTAGCTATGATCACATACATGTGGATAGACCTACGGTAATATCCACAATGGCCCATAAAGGTTTGTACCTCTTTAACGTTTCTCGACCTTGGCAACTCTATTATGGCTCTTACTTTGTCCTCATCTATTGATATTTCATTCTTAGAAACAATATGACCTAAGATCTTACCTTGTCATACCATGAAGACACACTTTTCTGGGTTCAGACAAACTCGATATTCTCTACACTTGTTGAAGGTCTGTCTGAGCTCAGGGTTGTGGTATCTTCTTTCTTAGGAATGGGCACATAAATCATCCACATATACTTCTAAGCTCTTTCGCAAGAACTCTTTGAAGACATGACACATGAGCCTTTGGAATGTTGCAGGTGCATTGGTGAGCCCAAATGGCATCACACGAAATGCAAAGATTCCCAAGTCTGTGGCAAAGGCCATTTTGTGTTGATCTTCTGGGGCAATGGCTACTTGGTTTTAACCTAAATATCCATTGAGGAAGCTATAAACTTACTTGCCTACAACATGCTCCAACAAATGTTTGGTGATTGGAAGTGGAGAGCTATCTCTGATCATAGGGGCATTAACTTTTTTAAGGTTAATACACACTTGGAACTTTTCATTCTTTTTGGGTACCACTACCATGGGGTGTTGATATATTTAGGTAGTGATGTGTGTGAACACTCTAGGACTCTCTGGTCACTTTTTTCCCTCTTTAGGAGGTTTTTCCCCCCGGCTTGTATATATGCCTATTGCCCTAATGGGCTACTTATCTTTGTACATTCTAGTGGTAATACATTTAGTATTGTGTGTTGTGCTCCAAGCTTCTTCTTCTTACTTGTGCTATTGTGTGCTTTTGCACAATATTTGGTAAGCATACTCAAGGTGTTTTAGAGATTAAAACAACTTTACCGTGTGTTGCCGAAATTGTGATTTGAGCTCATTTCAACCTCCGAATGCACTATCACAACGCTTGTGCATGCTATTTCCTCTTTGCCAAAGATATATACTAGTTTCGGTTCACCAGTATAAGCATCTCGAAGTCTGCTACATGTCTAGTAGAACTTGTTTGGGTAATTTTGTTCAACTTTTTTAGATACAATCATTTTTCTCCATCAAGGTATTTTAGTCAGTGGCCATGGCTGAAAGCAGTGATGTTTTTGGTATGTTGGTTGTGGAGGATAATTTGGATGGTACGAATTATCCATTGTGGGCTCATATGATGCATCATGTATTGGTCACAAAAGGACTATGGAATATTGTGCAGGGTGTTGAAAGACGTCTTGTTACACCTACAAATATAGGTACTGCAAATACACGTACTAGAGGTGATGGAGATGGTGTCGAAGATGATGATATTCTATAAATTCATGTTCATGCTACTGTTTTTGTTGCACCTACTGTAGAGAAAATTTGTTGGGATGGCAGAGATGCTCAAGCACATGCATTGATAGCTTTGTCTGTCAAACATGCCATTATTCCTCACATTCGCTCTTGTAGAATAGCCAAGGATGCTTTGGATACACTTACCACATTGTACTAGGCTAGGAATGAGGCTCGTGTTGCTTACCTCCGGAAACAATTGGAGAGTGAGCACATGAATGAAGGTGATTCTATGGATAGTTTTCTCACAAAGATCAAGGATTTGAAAGAACAGTTGATTTTTGCTGATGAAGCTATACTAGATAGCTCACTTGTGCAGACCATTCTGAATGGTCTTCCTGACTTATATCAGAGTTTCGCTTCTAATCTTTGTTTGATGATCAAAGGCAATCCAAATGCCTTGTCATTTGAGGAGTTAGTCTCTGTTCTATTGCAAGAAGATTAGTCTAGGCAAAACATGTCTGTTATGCATGTTGCAGATCAAGCTTTCTTAGCTAGTCAAAAGGGCAAAGGTAAATGGAGCTCATCTACTAGCAAGTAGAAATTTGCAAATGCTGCACATTTGAAGAAAGAGGTTGGAATGGTTGTTGCAGAGGCCTCTACACCGAAACTAGAGTCTGCTAAGAATAGGAGGGGGATTACCCTTCTCCTTAGTCCATTTATCTTCTCATATTTCTTGCAAGAAATCTTGAGAGTACTGTTGAATTGAAAGGGGTGTTCCAACATCCGTTGAATCAGGAACATAAGATTTTGTTGGTGGTGGTTTTTCTCTTTCAATAATTGGTTGAGCATGTGGAGGTAAGCAAACTTGCAGCTTGTTTATCAACTTCTCTAATCTTTCTAGTAAGCCTTGGAAATGCAAACCTAGTTTGATAGACTTTGTCTGATTGAACAATTGATTGGTCTCGAGCATAGCCTAAGCTACTTCTACCATTTTGATGCACGTTTTTGTCTATTCAATCTCTACATATGATCTAGGGTAGCTCTTGTCTAGGTTTGAAGCTGCTGGCCCTTCTTGAAGTCGAGCTTGGTAAGCCTTGAACATCATGTCCAAGCCTTCTGGAATTGGATCTGCAAGAACTGGCCCTAGTTGTGGTCTATTTACAATAAGTGGTGGGGTGGGATGAGGTGGAGTGGATGGAGTTTTGGCATGCGAGGGATTTTGAGAGGCAATATCTTCTATTTTTGTTTTTGCATCTTTAAGGCTTTCTTTGAGTTTGGATAACTTTTTAGTCCACTTATGATTGGCCTTCTCTCTAGTATCATTCCATGTTCTTGTTTTCCTCTTACTGGGCTCTCCTGAGTCACTTGACCCTGATTGTTCAGTTGGTTTTTCTTGTTGTAAGGCTTGTGCTCTAGTTACTACCTATATAGGAGCCACATTAACAATGCTTGAACTTGAATCCACCACTAAGCCTACCACATCAATGGGTGTAACCTTAGGTGCATTAGAGGGGTTCCTTGGACAATCTCTTAGGAGATGTTCTTTGCTGCACTTGGGAAAAAAGGCTTGTATTATGATGTTTTGTCCTTGTCCCGGAGTTGATGGGTGGGGACATTCACGAATGAAATGGTTGCCCTAACATCTAAAACATGGTACTCTAGGGGCTTGTGGTTTCATTTGTCTCAGTTGGGGCCTGGGGTTAGGATTTGTATACATGACATTAGAGTATTCTGGCTCCCAATTCAGTTCCATAGGTGGTGCCTCATATTGATACGAACAAATCTCACTGTGCTCAGGTGACTCTATGTAATAAGCTCATGGACTGTCTTCATGGGTGTAGTCAGAACTATGAGCATGAGGATCATTTTTTGAGACCAATGGGGTTATTGGCACAAATGCTCTATTAGGGTTCTCCTCTGTCACTGCATGCTTAACCAAAATCACATTGGGAGGAGGTGGTGGTTGGTTTCTTAGGATTGGTTGTGGCCTATATGGTGCCTGATATTGCTGTTGTGGCCTATAATATGGTTGTTGGTATGGATTTTGATACCTACCCTATTGGTAAGGTTTTTGATATGTTTGTCTAACAACCTGCCTATTGTAGGGACAATCTTGAGCCATGTGGTTTGTGTATTTTCTCTCAATAGTGCAATATGGAGCATTAGGGTTTCCTTGGGGTTGAGCCATCATCGGACATACATTAGCCATGTGGCCTCCTCCATAGTTGTAACATCGCTTCAATGAGGTGACCCTTGGTGTTTGTCTATTTTGAACTCCTAACTTCTTTGCAACCTACTCAACTATCTCATCTATCTCAGTGGAGGTTTTGGAGGTATGACTAGTAGAACTGTCAGAATCCTTATAGAGTTTGGACAATTCTAACTCCTCACCCAAATTGTCTTCTATGTCTATGCACATGCACACACACTCTTCTATGGATCTAGGCTCTTTCAAGTACACTTATGATCTTAACTTAGTGCTTAGTAAGCCATCTAGAAACAAGGCCACTTGTTTTGTTGGTGTGTGTAACTCTAGAATAGGGCATCTTTCTAAGTATTGTCTGAAACACCTTCCTACAAGTCGCACTATTTCTTGGAGTGTCTGCTTGAAGCTCTCAATCAAGGATGATGTGTTATGCCTAATACCACTCTTGGAAAATTCTACAATGAATTTTTCTAGTAGTTGACCTATATTTCGGTAGTTGTGAATATTCAGAGGTTGAAACCAAGCTAAGGCAGTACCCTTGAGAGTCAAACCAAATTCGTCAAACTCGGTGAACAATTCCTCAACCTGTTTAGCTCTTAACACTTGTTTGAACTCAGCCACATGATCATAAGGATCTCCTGACCCATCAAAATAGTTCGTCATTGCCTTAACCACTTGAGAGGGTCTAAGGGTTCTTGGATACTCTCGTGGTCAAGGCAATGGAAAATTATGTTCTTCTCTTTGATGCCTTTGTGCTCTATGTCTCTCCGTTTAGGTCTTTCACCTTCAAGTCTAGATCTATCTTTGCCCACAATGTGTGCAAAATTGAAACTCACGTCTCTCTCTCTCTCTCTTGTTCGTTCTCATTATGCTTCATGAGCTTGGGATGATCCTACTCCTTGGAGAACATAGGAAACATTGCCTATTTTGCTAGGTTGATCTGACTTGAACCTCCAAAAGGCTTCCTTTGTTTCTTTATTCAAGAATAGTTCTATACTTTTGTTGTCTTGGGGAATCCACTTTCACATTATCACTCTAGTCAAGACAAATTTGTCTCGAGGAGTCTTAGGTTCTCATTCGAGGTCTCCTTGCTCTAGGTCTCCTATCTCATTCTTAGGAATGATGTTTCCAAACTTATCTGTCATGTGTGGTAAGCTGGTAACCGCATACATGGTTATTTGCTTATATATGAACCTTCTTCGAATTTGACCACTAGGTGTTCAAGTCCAAAGGGTTGATCAAGATTTTTGAGTTGGACAATTGATTGCCCCTCACGCCATCCTCATAGATGTGTGCACCTAATTGGTTGTCCTGATATATTCTAATTATGTCTTATAGGGACCTTCTGGTGTCTGCAAATAGGCAGTGTCTGAGCTACCTGCGGGTCTTCCCATGCTAAAGGACATTTCTGAATCACTAGAGTCTGAACTTAGAACATAGGGATAATCACTAAGTTGCCCAAGATCTATCTATATGGTTGACACTAGCCTCCGATGATCTAATGCTTTGTCTATCCCTGCCTAGGTGTCTACCAGATCTCAAGTTCATAAGCTTTGTCTGCTAGTGCCAATTTTTCCCTTTGTATTGCTCAAAATCCTTTGGAGCCCCCTTGGCTTCCAAGTCCCACATGAAGGTCAACTTCAAATTAGCCTATCTAAAAATCAACCCACTATTTTTACCAAAAATATTGAGACCGTGTAGGATTCAAAACGAGCTTTCCAGTGCACTCTAGAGCTCAAAAAATGGATTTTGGATGAAAAAGTTATGTCAAATCAGGCTCCTAGGGATCAAAATAGGGAAACATGATTTAAGGATCTTAAGAGCAAGCAATACACGATACCTTGGCCTAGATGATACACAATACTTGGACTTCGTGATATGATACATGATTCACGATACACGATACTTAAGAGCAAGCAATACACGATACCTTGGCCTAGATGATACACAATACTTGGACTTCGTGATATGATACATGTCTCTAACACGATACATGATACTCGAGTGTGCAACGATACACGATACCAGATTTTCACGATACGATACTTGAGGTCACACGATACCATACTTGCCCTTGGATGATGCACGATTTTAGTCCTGATGATATGATAACTAAGGTTGGTAATACTTGGAATTTCATGATATGATACCTGAGTCCAACACGATACATGATACTTCAAGAAATTGACGATACATGATAGTAGAGTTTTTGCAATATGATACTTGAGGCCACGCGATAGACGATACTTGCAGCTTCACGATACGATACTGACCTTTGCAATACAGGATACCTATGAGGTATCATAATACATGGGAGGCAATACATGATATTCAACAAGTATCATGATACAAGGGAATTCAGGTATCACAATACCTGAACTCAACCGACCATGATACTTGGATTTTTTGAAGTCCAAATTAAAAAATTTTTGCAAATATGTGCTCTTTATGTCCTCCTTATCACCCTTATGTGCTTGTAGATGCAAAGTCACTCACCTGACCCACGATATTGCACTCGAGACACTAAATGTAAGTCATGTCATGCCACGTGATTGTCACTCATTTTTTTGATGTTTTAAGAGTGCAAAGCTCCTCTTCGATAGTATTTCAGCACTGAACTCTCTCTAGACGCCTTGCTCGTAGTCAAAAATGGAAAATGAGGTGAATGTACAATCAAAAAATAAGAAAATCTGAGAAGATAAAGATGGGAGAAGATGGTGATGATGATGAAGATGATGAAGATGAAGGTGGAGAAAAACTCAAAAAGTGAACAGAAAATGACCATTTTTTACCTTACAACATCGCTACTCTATGTCTTGCCATCACACGCTCATCCTTGAAGCTCTCTCTCGGGCAACAGTGCCAAATTTGGTGTCACTCTAGCACAATGGTAAGTACCAATGTGAGGAGATCCGCCTCATAAATGCCAATCTGCGGAGACATGAGGACTAATATGGAGACCATGAGCAAGTGAAGGCATAAGTGCGTGAGTGAGAAGCACACTAGCATGCACACACATACACACACACACACACACAAGGTAAGAACAAAGAGAGGAACAATGGAAAGCTTCTATTACAAAAGAACTCTCTTACAAAAGCTCAAATCTCTAACAAGTTAACCCCAAAAATGAGCTCTCTAGCTCTTTTTATAGTTTTTTGAGTAGTTTTGGCCTTGCCGAGACCTAGTGTCTAGCCTAGTTAAAAGTTAGGTTCCATGGCTTATTTGAGGGCTCAAACGGAGTCTAAAAATTATGAAAACTGGTAGGATAATATTTCTAATACTCCTCAAGCTTGAGGACTCCTTGGCTTGAACAAAATGGAGTTTCAAAAATGTGAAATGATATTTACAATGGTTTTTAGTGACGAAAATTACTATTTTAATAGGGAACATTTGGCATGTACTTCTTAGAGCTCCCTACATGCTCCATCTTCTTGTGTGTCCACCTCTTTGATGCACTCCCATGCTTTTTCCTTGACCTTGAGTACCAACACACATGGACAAATGCATCACTTCCAAAGACTCTAAAGTATTTGACATTTGGATTTCTTCCAAAGTAGGCTTCAAATGGTGTTAGATTATGAGGTGCATTGGTACAACCTCTATTGATTATATGTACAATAACATGTACAACTTCATCCCAAAATTTGAAAGGTAAAGCCTTGTTATCAAGCATGGTTCACTTCATCTTCATGACACTATGTATCTTCCTTTATGCGACCCCATTTTCTCATGGAGTATGAGGCTGTGTGACTTGATGTTTGATGCATTTTTTATTCAATAAATTATCAAAGTAATGATTTATAAACTCACCACCTCCATCTAATCTGATATTCTTGACATGCATGGATGCTTCATTCTCAACTCGATAAATCCAATCTCTAAATTGGAGAAGGTATCCTTTTTTGAATTGACAAAATACACCCAAATATATCTCATGTGGTTAACTACTGAGAGAAAGAAGTAAAGCAATCCACTCAAAGATGGTGTATTCATAGGTCCACAAAGATCCACGTGAACAAGGTTTAGAGGAGTCAGTGCTCAAGATGGATGTCTCTTTTGGTATGGGAGCCTTGCGTTGTTTTCCTTAAGTGCAAGCTTGACACACATCTTGACCTTGAATAACCTTTGACAATCCCTTAACCAACATGTTGATATCTTGTTAAGGGAGGATGTATGTCCATATCTTTCATGCCAAAGTCTGGAAAGTATGGAATCTCCTTTATTCATGTGCTCACTCTCCATCTATTTTTGAAGGTAAGCAAAGCAAGCCTCATTCCTTGCCTGGTATAAAGTGGTAAATGTATCCCAAGAATCCTTTTTTGTTTTGCAGGAGCAAATGTGAGGAATAATGGCACGTTAGACATACAAGGATATCAATGCATGTGCCTTAGCATCTTTGTCATCCGAATGAAGTTGCTCTACAATAGGTGCAGTAGGAACTGTAAGACAAATAGGAACTTGAAGAAAATCATCTTCAATTCCATCCACATCAACTTTAGTAATTGTATTTGTAGTTGTAGTAGGATGTTTTTCAACACCCTGCACAATATTCCAGAGTCCTTTTGCAACCAATACATGACACATCATATATGCACATAATGGGTAATTGGTACTATCCAACTTATCCTCAACAACCAATACACGAAATATATCATTGCTTTTAGCCATGGCCACTGACTTAAATACCCTAATGCAAAAAAATGAATGTATCACAAAAAGTTGACTAGAACTATCTTGTTGAGGTTTGCTAAACCTATAGCATACTTGGAGGCACTTATATTGGTGAACTAAAACCTATATATATGTTCGGCAAAAAAAGATGAAATTGCCAGCACAAGTGCTACAATAGTGCCTTCAGAGGTCGAAATGAGCTTAGATCGCGATTTTGACACCACAAAGTGAAGCCATATTGAACTTGTAATCACCCTCTCACCAATTTTTGTGCAATTTTGAAACTGTGACTGGAGGGCTGTTGACGATGGCTTAGATGCAGTGGCGACCTACTTTGATACTGATTGTTGGAGTTTGAGGTCTATCGAAGTACACGAACAACACAAGGAAGAAGAAGAAGCTTGGAGCACAACACACAATACTGAATGTATTACCTATAGAATGTACAAAGATAAGTGACCCGTTAGGGTTATAGGCATATATACAAGCTAGGGAATAAAAACCTCCTAAAGAGGGAAAAAAGTGCCTAGACAGTCCTTGCATGTTCACACACATCACTATCAAAATATATCAAAACAAATCCCAACATGCAAGTAGATTAGATATCAGAACTTGAAGGTGTATACAAAATCCGACTCAGCATCACACACTCCAATGCATTAGGAGCCACCATCTATAAGGATGAATGTGGCCAATCTATTGTAAGATTAGTCAAATTCAAGGATCTCACTCTACATAATATCATTGTAGATAATTAAGAAGTAGATTACTAGTTGGCAAGATGGGAGCCTATTACATGGTCACTAATAAACAAGAGAAGATCACTCCACAAGTAGTGTTGATGACATGAGTTCATCCACATCATTTCCTTTTGTATCGATATGAGGGTATCTCCATTTTGTATCTAGAAGACATTCCATTTCATACCATTTTAGTTTTGTCTCATTGTATTTGGGTACCTTGCCATTTGCTTCTAGTATTGTATTCATTATCCTTCAAGGGGAATTATCACACATGTGAGGTACTTTGGAGAGCCTCCTCCAACTCTATATAAGGAGGGCCTCCCCCTAGTTTGTACTTTGTTAGAACTTTGGGAGAGCCTATTCATGCTCTTGGCAAGCTCATTTCTAATCCATGTGAGTTTACCCATTTCTTGGTCTACTCACTTTGACTGTCACACTCTTTTGTTTTTTGAGCCTCTTCTTTTCATTTCACTTCCGCATGTGTACTCTCTACGTAGTATCAAAGCACTAGTTGGAGGTGTTGGTGGCTCTTTTGGTGGTGATTGTGGAGATCTTAATGGTGATGGTGCTTGAGTTTGGTGGTGTGGCCTTATGCTTATTGAGAGAAGCCTCTTTAGCCATCATTTTACACTCTTTGGGTCTCATTTTGCGTATTTCATGCACCCTCTGATTCTTATCATGGTGATCATTCATGAGATTATGTGTTTGTTCCTTTTTCCCATCCTTTTCATGATCTTTTCCATTTTTGTGGCCATTTTGTGATATTCAATCTAAAGTATTTGAAGTGTTTCTAAACACTCTTGATTTTATTTTAGAAACCACTACTCTTGTGTTTTTTTAATCTTGATTTATCTCCATCCTTAAGGTGCTCATAAACACTATTTGTTTGGCACATATATACATTCTGGCGCAAGTCATTGTGTCCAGCTTACAAATGAGCCGTACGCTCAGTACAAGCCATCTGCGTAGGCTCATTTGAAGACAAGGAATGCTACCTCAACTTGTGACCAGGCGTTGGCTAGGAAGGGATCAACCATTGACATTGGCCAGAGAGGGATGGCTTTCTTGTGTGAAATAGCCAAGGGAAAAACTAACATTTGATATGAGCCTTGAGAAACTTGTCTACGGCACGAACTTGGATTCTTTCTCGGGACACTAGGAGATATTGGAGATGTTGGACACGCATTGCATCTAGGACAGTTTACTTCACGCAATAAGCTAGCATAATTGCCCAATATCCTCATTGCATGCATATCGAGGGCGCCTTCCATATCAAAATAGAGACTGTGTAGAGCTACGTTGCAGTACATAACTCTAGAGAGAGAGAGAGAGAGAGAGAGAGAGAGAGAGAGAGAGAGAGAGAGAGAGAGAACATCTCTTTGTGCCTCATTCTGTGAAGTCATCCGACTGATAGAGAAAGCTAAAGTCACTCCGTTTCTCGTCCTTGAATAGGTGCTCAACCTCTGGGCACAAGTCAGAAGAAAAAGAGAAAGCGAGAGAGAGCAGAGGGTGTAAGCTCTCGCCCACGGTCCACCAGTTGCGATTGACTTCTCCCTAACGTTGCCTCACCAAAGAAGGAGCAGAATTTTTGGTTTGCAATCAAAGCTTGGTGCTCCACAACTATGTCGAGCACGGAGCAGAAGAAGATCAGGAGATGCATGTAAGCAGTAGGCATTAGAGAAGGAGTCTATAGCAAGGACGTCGTTGAAAAGGCCTTGATCTCTCTCAAGGCGAAGGCAAGGAGTAAAACTGAATTTTCTCACTCAAAGCAATATTTTGCACCCCATTATCTTGACACATCATTTGGCGAAACTCTCTAAGATCCTTTTTTTTTTGTACACCCTTTGGCATTCATTGTCCACTTTTGTACAACAAAGAAATTACTTTTGTACTTTCCAAAAGGGTATCAAACCTCTTTAGTTTGATCCGAATTCGGCACTAAGTGCCCAATCTTGTAACTCCAAGTAATTTAAGGGCTCTTTTGTGTGTCAATGAATTTGATGCCAACTCTTCTATCGTTCCAAGTGTGGTGATTCATTTTTGAATTACTATCTTCTTCAAGAATTACAATGTCTACCATTTCAAATGCGACTTCATCAAATATGTTGTACCTTCCATCATCTAAAACTATGTTCATGCCCAAAGATGAAAGGTTGAATGGCACAAAATACAACTTGTGGAAGGAGTCTATTAAGGCATGAACCTTATCAAATCTTATCAAATTACAACTTTTAATGAAAAGTCTTATCAAATGTACTATTTGTACCAAATATTTGCATGAATCTCCTTTCACACAAAGTTATAACCGATCATGACAAACAAGTTCTGTTTGACAACACATCACTGAAGTATTGATAATAAAGGCTATACAAGATTTACTACTTCCTCTCACTAAAGAATCACTTTCTACCCTTTGGAACCAATGATATGGCCATACATCATATATAAAAACTCATAAAAGATTTCCTACTTCATCACCAAGGAATCAATTTCTAGCCTTTGGCACCAGTGATATGTGCATAAATCCTATTTAAAAAAGATATCAACACTCAATTGGTTAAGTGATCACAAAAAATTATTCAAGTGCAAGATGTATGCTAATCTTTCACCCAAGGAAAGAAACACAGAGTTCCTATTCCAAAAGAGGCTTCCACCCAAGCAACATATCCTCTAGCCCTCATCCACATGGATCTTTGTGGACCAATGAATCATTGCTAAGTTGATAACTCTACTTATTTCTCTTCGTAGATGACCACACTAGATACGTATGGGTCTATTTTCTCAATTCTAGGGCAGATATATTTTCTAAGTTCAAAGAGTGTGTATACCAAGTTGAGAATGAGGCATCCAATTCACTAAAGACCATTAGATTAGATGGAGGTGGTGAGTTAATCAACCATGACGTTTATAACTTCCTAAAACAGAAGGTCATCAAACGGCAAGTCACTTAACCTCATACTCCATTCCAAAATGGATTTGGTGAAAGGAAGATGCACAGTTTCATGGAGACGGGATGCACTATGCTTCACAACAAAGCATTACCGTTCAAATTTTGGGCCGAAGCTATACATACCACAATACACATAATCAATAGAAGCTTCACAAATGTACTACATAACAAGACTCAATTTGAAGCCTACTATGGAAGAAAGCCCAATGTAAACTACTTTAAAGTTTTGAACGAACATTGCACAAAGTTGGCATTTAAGTCCAAGAAGCATCTATTCATTGGATATAGCAAACATTCTAAAGCATACACATTATACAATCTAGAAAACCACCCCATCACCATTTCAAAAGATGTAATCTTTGATGAAGCTTCAACATACTGAACTAAATATCCCAATTCAAGTTTGAGACCACCCATGTACACTTCAGAGGGGTACATAGCCATTTCTTAGCAAAGTTCAAAGGCAATTGCTTCCCAATAGCCTAGGAGATTTCAAAGGATCATCAAGAAGCAACAAAAAAAGAAATCCATTATGTCAATTATGCACATATGCAACAACCAACAAATTCCAGAGCCTTCCAACTTTAAAAAAACTCAAGGCCAACTAGAGTGTGAAGAAGCTATGTATATAGAGATGGATGTAATGCAAAAGAACAATAATTGGAAACTTGTTACAAAGCCTACTAATCATCAAGTTATTGGAGTTAAGTGGCTATAAAAAGTTAAGTACAAATCAGATGGAACTTTGGATAAGTACAAAGCAAGAGTAATAGCTAAGGGATATAAGCATAAGCATGGCATTGAATATGAAAAAACCATTGCCCCTACCACAAGGTTTACAACTATTAAAGTCACTCTTGCCTTAAGTGCACACTTCAAATGGACCGTTTACCAACAAGATGTAAAATATGCTTTCCTCAATGGTGATCTTCAAGAAACACATACTAGAGAGATGAATCTGCAACCTTATGCCTCTATATATAGCTCTCTCTAAGGGACTGCCCTCTCTAGAAAGTTGATATTATTCATCTTAGTGTTGGCCATGTTATTGCATGTGCTCCAAGTGTCCCAATTAACTCGAGCTGACTCAAGTAGATGCTTCTAGAGGGCTCTAGAGCTCTTGGGGAAAAATACTCTCCAATGGCTCTTGTAGGACTTGAATCCAAGACCTTCTCCTTCGCATCCATTTGACTTGACCACTAGGAAAAGTTACTTGCTTGTTTTAGAATGCACATGAAACTATGCTTGAGTCTAATCTTGAGATCTTGGACTTACGCAAGAGAGTACACATGTGAAAGCAAAATGAAATGAACAATGTGGAAGCAAAATGAAATGAAAGAGTGTGAGGCTCAAAGTGAGTAGACCATGAAATGGGGAAAACTCACATGGATTAGAATAAGCTTGCCAAGAGCATGAATTAAGCTCTCCAAGATTCTAACCAAGTGCAAAGTGGGATAGAAGCCCTCCTTATATAGATTTGGAGGAGGCTCTCCAAAGTACATCATATGTGGGACAATTCCCCTTGAAGGAGAATGAATACAACGTAGAAGCAAATGGAAAGGTACCCAAATACAACTAGATACAAGTAACTAAATATGAAATGGGGTGTCTTCTAGATACAAAATGGACATGCACTCATATGGATACAAAAGGAAATGGAATAGATGAAACCATGTCATCAAAACTCCCTCTATAGCTCCATTTTGGAGCAATTGAATGTTACAAAAGTCCATGAAGCACTAGAGTGGAGCTAGAGATAGATCTTTCGTGAACATGTCCACCAAGTTCTGAGGTACACTACTTGAGATTAATCTCTTGAAATATGATCTTCTCATGTATAAGTTGGTATTGGACCTCAATGTGCTTGGTATGAGCATGGAAGACTAGATTCTTGGTGATGGCCAAGGGTGATTGATTGTCAGTGTGGATGCATGTAGGAGTATCCTAGAAAATACAAATGTCAAACAACAAAGCCATATGTCCTCACAAGTTGCAAAACTAGATGATTGGTACTTGGCCTATGTGGATGAAAGAGTAATTGTAGGCTACTTCTTACATTCCCAGGAGATGGGTCATGAGCCAAGCAAGAGTACATACTCAGAAGTAGACTGTCTAAGTTCATGATCACATGCCCAATCTGAATCAGAATATGATGTGAGATCAATGCCCTCTCTATGTCAAAGACCATGATGTTGGGTGAGGGCAAGGTAACAAAGAAATCTCTTAGAAACTTGCCAACATGTCTAATGATATTGATGGGTGAACTTGCTAAGAACACCAACTACATATGCAATGGATCTAGTGTTGTCTAGGAAGAGCAAAGAGCCAACAAACTATCAATAATCATGAATGTCCATAAGTGGGGATGTGTCTATTAGATATGCTCAATACTCCACCCTCAAGTGACCACAAATGATCCATGGTGCTCTAAGTTGTAAGGCCCCCATTATGAGGAGAAACCATTATGAGAGCCCAAACATTTGTGGAACCCCAACTTCCAAGTTAGATGAGTTCTATGTGTGACCATTGATGATAATAGATCATCTTTGTGAGCCTAGCCATTAGGTTAGGTAGGGCATAACTTTGGGGCCATTGGGTTGCCATTCAAGGTGAAAACAAAGGCCTTGTGGTGCTACACAATTTCCCATAAAACCTTAATGTGGGGAGTGCAAAGGGGGGTTTGCACCCCTTTTGTGGGGTTCACGGGGGCCTATCCCCCCGATCCGTAGGGCCGAGATGGTAGCACTTCTGGTCCTAAAGATATTGTCATATTGTATGTTTTGCCAACTATTTTGTATCTCTCAACTACGTTCACTGGTATCAGAGCATTTTGATGCAAAAGATTTGTTCCTTTTGTGCGAGTGAAGCGACCACCTGCCCGCCCACCCAAGGCTTACGACCAAGGCATAGACCTTGGCATACCTTGTCATCAGAGTCACCAAAATCACTATTGGCACCGTTGGCTGTGTGCAAGGAGGACCTCAATGATCAAGGAAGATAGAGGTCTTCCCGGGAGGTCATCCATCCCAACATTGTTCCGCCTGAAGCTCGCTTAACTGTGGCAATCTCTTGCCACTAAGCTACAC
Organism: Ceratopteris richardii; assembly: GCA_020310875.1. NCBI lineage: Eukaryota > Viridiplantae > Streptophyta > Polypodiopsida > Polypodiales > Pteridaceae > Ceratopteris > Ceratopteris richardii. Next base: position 140,719,215 of record CM035406.1, read on the forward strand.
TTTTGTGGTGTCTGAAGAAGGGGAAAGACTAAGTTTAACATTTCCTTGAACATGTTTTGTCCCTCAAAGCTTCATTCTTTGCTTTCAGAGCCTATTTTTGAAGCATTTTTGGGGTGATTTATGGAGCCATTTTGGAGTATTCTCATGCATAGATCTCTTCACATAGGTTCAAGAACATCAAGAAGAGTGTTCTTTGCACTTCTCCAAAAATAAGTATTCACCTTTGGGGCTTGTTTTGATCCACACTTGTAAAACTATAGGTTTCTCAAAGGTTTTCAGCTGCGGTGAGAGCAACCATTGCAAATTTATGCAGATTTTTTGAACCTAAACAACAGAGTTGACAAACACTTGCAAGTGTTGTTGGCTAGTTTTTGGGATGTGCATTCAGCCTTTCAGTGTCATTATACTGCATATATTGAGCACATATACACTATGTATGCTTTCATGGATACTGCTTATGTGCGTCCATGTGGTCATTGATACAGTGGTTAGGTTTTTGCATAAAGCCATTCATGTTTGATAAAGAGGGTCGTGGTGAGGTTTTCTTAACTAGGAGACACCAGATGTCGGAGTCTCTTTGGTGATGTAGGTGGAAGACTTACCCAACCTTTCCATAGGAGATGTATGATAGTTGTTCATAGGTGCTCGGTAAGCCTAGTTGGCTTCTTTTGGGTAACTGATTATATGCAGCAGAGTCAGTGATTCATTGTGCAGGTAAACATATTAGTACTTGTAGTTTTATGAGATTTTGACACTGTCATATGCTCATTTTGTAAAGATACTCTGGCAAAATTTCTCCATATTTTTTGGTTTTTCAAGTATACAATGGTTGATTTATTCCTTGATACACTTATTGGTGTGAGCACATTTATTATCACATAATCCTTCTGGTTGGTCATTACTCCTCATTAATTCATTTTTTAAGGAATATTGTTGAATTCTCTTCCAAAATCTGACACTTGGTCATCCTTCTTTGAGCCTTAGTGGCGTTCAGACTCTTCTAGCTCCATTATCATTCTATTCAGTTGTCTACCATCATGGCATCAGAGGTCTTAGGCACATCTGGTGGATCAGGGTCTAGTGCCAGTGTTCCACGGAGGAGCTATAGCTTAGAAGGCAAAGACCATTTTGAGATCCGAAAATTTGATGGCACAAACTTTCCTCTATGGAAGAACCAAATCAAAGATGTAATGATTCAAAGGAGGCAATGGAAGCTAGTAAATGGAATCTCAAAGAAGCATGCTGACATGGATGAAGATGATTGGGATGAGTTAGATGAAATGGCTAGGTCTACCATTTGATTGCACCTGGCAGATAATGTTTACTTTACAATATTAGACTGTGAAAGTGCAGAGGAGCTTTGGAAGAAGTTATGCAATACATATGAAAAAGAGACGACACCAAATAAACTGTATCTGATGAGCAAGTTATATGACCTTTGCATGAAGGACACAGATAGTGTTGCTGCTCATCTAAACAACTTTGATGCCATATTCTCCCAGTTATAGGCTCAGAAAATGGAAATGGATAATGAAATGAAAGCAATCTTGTTGTTATGCACCTTGCCATCATCATGGGATATGTTTTGCACAGCTATTAGCAATAGTGCACCTGGGGGTAAACTGGTCTATGATGACATATGTGGAGCACTCTTGAGTGAGGAGATTCATAGAAAATCTATGGTTGGCACTCAGAGTGGAGATGCATATAATGTTCGTGATTCTTACCAACGAAAGAATCAGCAACATGGTAGGAGAAGGAACAAGGAAAAGAATGGTCAATGGAATAAGAGTAGAAGTAAATCAAGGAAGAGGGATATTGAATGCCATTATTGTCATAAGAAAGTAAACATGAAGAAAGATTGTTATGCATTAAAGAATGCTAAAGGGAAAGCACAGAATATTGATGGGCATGTTAAACAATTACTTACACCATCTACTTTGACTATGAAGATTGAAGAAATTAATGCTATTTCTGATGATGCTGATGTGTTGACACTTGATAGTACTATGCAAATTGAGGCTCTTATGGTTGATTCTCTTTCCCACACCTGCGTGCTAGATTCCGGTGCTTCTTTCCATGTGATACCACATAGAGAATGGTTCTCTAATTATGAAGCAAACTCTCTTGGTACTGTGAGACTTGGTGACTCTTATCACTGTGATGTTGTGGGGATCGGAGATGTGGTTGTGCAGTTTATTGAGGGTTCAAAATTTACTATGCATAATGTACGCCATGTACCTCAGTTATCATGCAATTTGATGTCATTTGGTCAACTTGATGACCTTGGTTACAAGGTGGTCTTCTATGCCTAGTCCTTTTGCATATCAAAGGGCCATAAGGTTATTGCAAAAGGAAGCAAAGTTGGCTCACTTTATCCTTCATTTGTATCATAAAAAGAACACTTGTTAACTATTATTGAACAGCCTATGGCTTGTATTTGGCATGGTCATTTGGGCCATATATCACATAGTGGAATGGAAAATCTTTCTTGTTCTGGCTACTTACCAATGTTGTCTTTCTTTGATTTTTCATTTTGTGAGCATTGTCAATATGGAAAGCAAAATAGGAATGTGCACAAGGTGCACATTGACTCTTCAATTCAGCCTTTAGATCTCGTTCATGTAGATGTGTGGTCCTATGCCACAAGATCATAAGGTGGTTCTCTTTATTTTGTCACTTTCATAGATGATGCTACTAGAAAAGCCTGGTTGTATCCTATCAAATCAATGGATGAGGTATTCCGTACTTTCAAAAAACGGCTTGCTTCTTTGAGATTGAAAAAGGAACTAAGCTTAAGGCTTTATGTTTAGATAATGGGGGTGAGTATACCTCACATGAATTCAACCTTTTCTATTAATCTAGATGAATTCGTAGAGAGTTTATAGCTCCTTATACCCTAGTACAAAATGGTTTAGCTGAAAGGATGAATAGAACTATTCAGGATAGAGTAGTTTCTATGCTGCATCATGCAAGCCTTTCACAAGAATTTTGGGAAGAAGCAGTATTGATTGCAGTTCATGTGATTAACCTTTCACCTAGTACTACCAAAGGTCTAAAAGTGGCACAAGAGTTATGGTCATGGAAGCCACCATATTATGATCATCTTCAAGTTTTTGGGTGTGAAGCATATGTTCATATACCCAAGAATCTTAGACAAGAATTGGACCATAAGTCAAAGAAATGCTTTTTTCTTGGATATGGTCGAGAAAGACAATTTGGATATCACTTATGGGATCTTGAAACACGATCACAGATCAAAAGTAGTGATGTCATTTTCAATGAGTCTAAGATGCATAAACAACCCACTAAGGAGGTTGAAGTGAGAAGAGTGGTTTTTGAGGATACTATTCCCCCAGTTAGCATGCATAGAAATGTTGCACATAGGGATGTTCAAGAGAATGTCCGATTAGATCAGTCTGCAAATGTTCCTATTCAACAATCATTGAGACGCTGTACACATGTCTCATATCCACCTGATAGATATGTTCCAAGTTTGGATTTTGTTATGCTAACAGATGCTGGTGAGTCTTCTTGCTATAAGGAGGCTATGCAGACAATGGATCATGTCAAGTGGGAGCGTGTCATGAAGAGGGAGTTGGATTCTATTCACAAGAATGGTACTTGGGATTTAGTACCTTTGCCAAAGGGCAAGAAAGCTTTACCATGTAAATGGGTATATAAGCTGAAATTCACATAAGGTAGTGCTTCTCCAAAGTATAAAGCACAACTTGTTGCAAAGGTTTTTAAGCAACAACATAGTGTTGATTTCGAGGAAATCTTCTCTCTAGTGGTCAAGATGACTACCTTATCCATGTTGCTTGGATTCGTTGCAATGGAGGACTTAGAGCTACTCCAAATGGATGTGAAAACTGCTTTCTTGCATGGAGATCTTACAGATGAGATCTATATGGAACAACCAGAGGGTTATGTAGTTCTTGGCAAAGAAAGTCTAGTTTGTAAGCTCAAGAGGAGTGTAGAGGGACAATCAAGCAAAAGGAAAAGAAGAAGAAGGTCCAAGTCCAAAACTGCGCAGTAAAAGATAAAATATCAGATGATTAAGGACCACTCTCTGCCCAAAGCCCCGCAGGGGCACGCACCAGGCTACAAAGCTAAACCCCAGGGTCCCGAGTTATGGACTTTTCAAACATCAGAGTAGGACCAAAAGTTAGAAAGGGGTAGAGGCTGAAAAGTTGAAGAGGGTGACTAAGAACAGCACATCCCTAGTCACTGGTGGCGTGCGTGGCAACCCGAGTCAACAGGCAAGACAGCTACATCAGGCTCTCGAGTTGTAGAGCTTGAATCAAGAAGGCCATCGAATCTGCATGTCTGTTTAACTGCAGACAACACTGACCAAGGGACGCGTTCGCGAAGCAAAGTCTGTCAAGGGACGACAGAGACGAAGAGGGGGAGAGTGTTGCAGAGCTAAAGAGCGCAGAAAACAGAGAAAAAAGACGGGCCCCAAAATTTTTCCGATTTGGACACACAATTTTTGTAACATAACCAGTTTTGTACATATTTTCCATTGTAAAGGCACTAGAGGAGTCCTCTAGATGCATCCCCTCAGAAGATTAGTGAATTACCCATGTATATTAGTAGGAAATTAGTCTTTTTAGAGAATAAAGTGCCGGTCTCTTGTGTGAAAGGACCAAACTTAGGGCACTAGTATATAAGTCAAAAATGACTCATTGTAAAGGACTCCTGGTCATTGTGAAGAAGAGCACTTCTGAAATTTCGAGTTTGCCTCTTTCTTGCTGATTTTGATCTTCATTTGACTCATGTATGTGTGTGTGATGCTTGAAAGGCAAGTGTAGGACTGTTGTCTACCCCTTCCCCCTTGTTTTGAGTGACTGTAGTGCGTGCGTAAGCTAGGGGAAGCAAAAACGCGGGTGTTAGCAATTCCCGTAATTCACTGTTTCTGCCATAACTTGCAGCAGAGTGGTCAGAATTGAGTGAAACCACCACCATTGGATTCGTCTCGTCGAGAGCTTCGAAACGAGTACCCTATTGTCTATGTTCGGAGTTCTGGGCTGGGAGAAAACCTCAAAAAACCAAAACTGCTGAAAGTAGGTTTGCGGCAACACTTCCAGTTTTTCAGTAGGTGTGGGTAGTATTAGTCTTTTCTCTTGCATGGATAGTTAACTCACTTCATTTTCTATCACGTGTGCAAATGTCTTCATACACTTGGTAAGTCACTCCTTAGGATTGATAATTAAATGTGTGTGAAAAGAACTCCACTATATGCACTTGTATTGCAATCGAGGTATAGTCTCATTGGTACAAGTCCTTGAGTCATTGCGGCTCAAGCACACACGTTTTTGGCGCCGTTGCCGGGGAGGACTTAGAGCTACTCCAAATGGATGTGAAAACTGCTTTCTTGCATGGAGATCTTACAGATGAGATCTATATGGAACAACCAGAGGGTTATGTAGTTCTTGGCAAAGAAAGTCTAGTTTGTAAGCTCAAGAGGAGCTTATATGTTGCTTGGATTCGTTGCAATGGAGGACTTAGAGCTACTCCAAATGGATGTGAAAACTGCTTTCTTGCATGGAGATCTTACAGATGAGATCTATATGGAACAACCAGAGGGTTATGTAGTTCTTGGCAAAGAAAGTCTAGTTTGTAAGCTCAAGAGGAGCTTATATGGACTTAAATAGACCCCTAGACAATGGTACCAAAAGTTTGATGCTTTTATGAAGTGTCAAGGCTATTCTCGATGCAATGAGGATCATTGTCTATCCACAAAGAGATGCTCAAATGGCAGCTTGATATGTTGATATATTTAGGTAGTGATGTGTGTGAACACTCTAGGACCACGGAGGCACTTTTTTCCCTCTTTAGGAGGTTTTTCCCCCCCAGATTGTATGTATGCCTATTGCCCTATCGGGCTACATATCTTTGTACATTCTAGTGGTAATACATTCAATATTGTGTGTTGTGCTCCAAGCTTCTTCTTCTTCCTTGTGTTGTTTGCGTGCTTCCAGAGACGTCTAACTCCAACATATGGTATTAGAGTAGGCCGTCTCTTCATCTAGGGCATCGTTGACACCTCTCCGGTTGTAGTCTTAGAATCACACAAATTTTGGTGAGCAGACTTAGGGTGTTTCATAGATCAAAAGTGCTTCACTTTGTGGTGCCAAAATCACGATTTGAGCTCATTTCGACCTCTGAACACACTATTGTATGCTTGTGTGGGCTATTTCATCTTTTTGTGCCAAAGGTATATACCAGTTTCGGTTCACTAGTATAAGCATCTCGAAGTCTGGTACAAGTTTAGCAGAAGTCGTCTGGGTAGTTCTATTCAATATTTTGAGATACAATCAATTTTTTGCATCAAGGTATTTTAGTCACCAACCATGGCTAAAAGCAGTGATGTATTCTGTATGTTGGCTGTTGCGGATAAGTTGGATGGTACCAACTATCCATTATGGGCTTATATGATGCGATATGTATTGGTTGCAAAGGGACTGTGGAACATTGTGCAGGGTGTTGAAAAATGTCCTATCACACCTGAACTGTTATAACTGCAGGTACTGAAGCTGATGCAGAGGTGTCGAAGATGGTGATATTCTATAGATTCTTGTTCATGCTGTTGTTTTTGCTGCACCTACTGTAGAGAAAATTCATTGGCATGGTAGAGATGCTCAGGCACATGCATTGATAGCCTTGTCTATCAAACGTCATTATTCCTCACATTTGCTCTTGTAGAATATCTAAGGATGCTTGGGATACACTTACCACATTGTACCAGGCTAGGAATGAGGCTTGTGTTGCTTACCTCCGAAAGCAGTTGGAGAGCGAGCACATGAATGAAGGTGATTCTATGGACAGTTTTCTGACAAAGATCAAGGATTTGAAGGAACAATTGATTTCTATAGATGAAGTCCTTTCTGATAGTTCACTTGCGCAGACTGTTTTGAATGGTCTTCCCAACTCATATCAGAGATTTGCTTCTACTCTTCGTTTGGTGATGAAAGAAAATCCAAATGCCTTAACATTTGAAGAGTTAGTTTCTGTTTTTATTGCAGGAAGACTGTAGCTCAAGCGTAAGCACCACCTCCTTTACTTGTCAATCCATGGAGACGTGAGGACCGGTATGAAGACCACGAGCAAGTGAAGGCACAAGTGCATGAGTGAAAGCACACAAACATGCACACACATACACACACACACGCACACAAGGTAAGATCAAAGAGAGGAACAATGGAAAGCTTCGATTGCAAAAGAGTTCTCTTACAAAAGCTCTATTCTCTAACAAGTTAACCTCAAAAAGGGCTCTCTAGCTCTTTTTATAGTTTTTTGACTAGTTTTGGCCCTGCCCAGACCTAGTGTCTGGCCTAGTTGAAAATTAGGTTCAAGGGCTTATTTGAGGGCTCAAACGAAGTCTAAAAATTATGAAAATTGGAAGGATGATGCTTCTAATACTCCTCAAGCTTGAGGACTCCTCGGCTTGAACAAAATGGAGTTACAAAAATGGAAAATGGTATTTACAATGGTTTTTAGTGATGAAAATCACTATTTTATAGGGATTTCTTCTGAAAATTTGACATACATTTCTTGGAGCTCCCTATGTGCTCCTTCTTCTTGTGTATCCATTTCTCTGTTGCACTTATTATGCTTGTCCTTGACCTTGAGCTTCAACACTCCCCCCCCCTCTCGAGTCTGTTGTCCCTGACACACCCTTGTTGTAATGGTTGTGCCAGGTAGTCCTTGAGAGGTAGTGTCCTTTCCTTCTTCTTTGGATGCCATTGAGAATGCGTCATTGGGATTCGTCAAAATTGCTAGTTGCTGAAAAAAGGTTGTCAAGGTTGAGTTGGAGCAACTGCTGGCTTCGATTGCATCCTAGGTATTGATGTTGTCTCCATGATGTCCTCTAGCTCTTCCATAGATGATGTACTCATAAACCATGGTATGATGGGAAGTGTGTTCGTGCATGGGTTGAAAAAAAATGTGTGCCTTGTGCACGCCCTTGTAATGTAGCCCTATGCATGCTTACTTGGAAAATGCATTGGAAGAAGTGTGGTGCAAAATTTGGGGGTCTTGAGCTACGTGCTCAAGGGTATGCCGATGAAGAGGTTTCCTACTCTATCATGGTTATGGTGTTGCCAAAGTAAAGATACTTACAATGGTGGATGGTCGATTCGATGTTGATCTCTTCGTGTTGTACACCCGGCATTGTGATGGACCATCAGCTAGTCTGTCCTTGTCGATGAATGTCCGTGATGAAATTGTTTGAGTGCCTGTTAGAGTTATCCCGTTGAGCAATCCTAGAGGTCTCTCAAAATGACCGTCTGCCATTTGAAGCTTCATTCTAGTTTGTCTTAATGTGGGTTTGCCCCATCGCTTCCACAAGGAGGTGGTCGCAATAGCAACACCAGCACTTGAATCTACAATTGCTTTGGTTGTGTAACCTTGATAGGTGATTGGAAGATAAGTATTACCTTCTTCTCCTTCATTCATGTTCCCTATTTTGTCTAGAGGTATCTCTGGAACTTTTTGCTTAGAGCGTGCTTTTGACATTTTGGAATCAAGTTCTGGGACCTGATCCTTCACATGATTCCATAGCTCAGGTTTTGCTTTGAGCAGCTCTTCTACAGTGAGATGACACTAAACCTTAGTGTTCTTCACGACATCGGTGTTCCTTGAAACCACTGAGTCTTCATTTCTTACCAATATTGTGGGAGCTCTTATCTAAAGAGATTCAGATTCCCAAGGGCCAGTGAATTGTGGCAGCTCTTCTAAACTATTAGATTCAAAATCTAATCTTTCGTCTTCTTGTTGTTCTGCTTCATCTCCATAAATAGATGGAATGTCTTGGGGAAATTGATCATGAAGGTCATCAATCTCACGAATAGGAGGGGAATTACCCTTCTCCTTGGTCCATTTCTCTTCTTGTATTTCCCGCAATAACTCTTGAGAGTACTTTTGAATTGAAAGAGGTGTTCCAACATTCATAGAATTAGGAACATAAGCTGCCATTGGTGGTGAGCTTCCTCTCTCAATAACTGGTTGAGCCTGTGGAGGTAAAGAAACTTGTGGTTTGTTTACCAATTGATCTAATCTTTCTAGTAAGCCCTAAAAATGCAAATCCCGTTTGACAGAGTTTGTATGATTGAACTTTTGACTAGTCTCGAGTATAGCTTGAGCTTGTTCTACCATTTTCATGCACATTTTCATCCATTCAATCTCTAAATCCACTCTAGGGTAACTCTTGTCTAGGTTTGCAGTTGTTGGCTCTTCTTGAAGTCGAGCCTGGTAGGCCTTGAACATCATGTCCAAGCCTTCTGGCATCGGATCTGCAAGAACAAACCCTGGTTGCGGCCTATTTACAATGGGTGGTGGGGTGGGATGAAGTGGAGTGGATGGAGTTTCAGCATGCGAAGGGCTTTGAGATGCAATGTCATCTATTTTTGTTTCCGCTTCTTTCAGGCTTTCTTCTAGTTCCAATAACTTTTTATTCCACTTGCGATTGGCCTTCTCTCTGGTATCTTTCCATGTTCTTGTTTTCCTCTTACTAGGCTCGCCTGATTCAGTCGACTCTGATTGCTCTGCTGGTTTATCTTGTTTCAATGCTTGTGCCCTAGTAACTGCCTGTAAAGGTGCCACATTACTACTACTTGCACTTGAATCCACCACTAAGCCTACCACATTAATGGGTGTAACCTTGGGCGCACTAGAGGGGTTTCTTGGACAATCCCTAGGGAGATGGTCTTTGCCACACTCAAGACAAAAAGCTTGTATTGTGATAGCCTGTCCTTGACTCGAAGATGGTGGGTGGGGACAATCATGAAGGAAATGGTCACCCTGACATCTGAAACAAGGTCCTCTAGGGGCTTGTGGTCTCATTTGTCTCAATTGGGACCTAGGGTTAGGATTGGTGTACAAGACATTGGAGTATTTTGGCTCCCTATTTTGTTCCATAGGTGGTGTCTCATCTTGATATGAGTAAATCTCACTATGCTCAGGCGACTCTGTGTAATAAGCATGTGGACTACCTTCATGGGAGTAGTCTGAACTAAGAGCATGAGAGTCACTTTTTGAGATCAGTGGGGTCACTGGCACCAATGCTCTATTAAGGTTCTCTTCTGCCACTGCATACTTAACTGGAATTACATTGGCAGGCATTGGTGGTTGGTTTCCTAGGACTGGTTGTGGCCTATATGGTGCCTGATATTGTTGTTGTGGTCAATAATATGGCCGTTGGTATTGGTTCTGATACCTACCTTGTTGGTAAGGTTGCTGATAATTCTGTCTAACAACCTGTCTATTGTATGGACAATCTTGAGCCGTGTGCTTTGTGTATTTTCTCTCAATAGTGCCATATGGTGCATTCCTTTCTCTCATGTTCTGGTTGTGCAATGGGCATACATTAGCCACGTGGTCACCTCCGCAAGTATAACACCGATTCAATGAGGTGACTCTTGGTATTTGTCTATTTTGAACTCCTAGCTTCTTGGCAACTTGCTCTGCTATCTCTTCTAGCTCAGTGGAGGCTCTGGAGGTATGACTAGTAGAACTGTCAGAGTCTTTATAGAGTTTGGATAGTCCTAACTCCTCACCCAAGTTGTCTTCTATGTCAATGCAGGTCCGCACACACTCTTCTATGCTTCTAGGCTCTTTCAAGTACACATATGATCTTAACTTGGTGCTTAGGAAGCCATCTAAAAACAAAGCCACTTGTTTGGCTGGTGTGGGTAACTCTGGAGCAAGGCATCTTTCTAGGTACTGTCTGAACCTTCTACCTGCTAGTCGCACTATTTCTTGGGGTGTCTGCTTGAAGCTATGGATCAAAGATGATGTGTTATGCCTGATACCACTCTTGGAAAATTCTACAATGAATTCTTCTAGTAGTTGACCTATATCGCGATAGTTGCGACTACTCAGTGGTTGAAACCAAGCTAAGGCAGTGCCCTTAAGAGTCAAACCAAATGCCTCATACTGGGTGAACAAATCCTCAACTTGTTCGACTCTTAACACTTGTTTGAACTCGGCCACATGATCATAAGGATCTCCTGTCCCGTCAAAATAATTCTTCATTGTCTTGATCACTTGAGTGGGTCTAAGTGTTCTTGGGTGCTCTCAGGGTCTAGGCAATGGAAAATCATGTTCATCTCTTTGTTGCCTATGTACTTGATATCTCTCTCTTTCAGGTCTTTCATTTTCAAATCCTGATCTATTTCTGCCCATAGTGTGTGCAAAACTTACCTCAGGTCTCTCTCTAGTTCTTTCTCTCTGGGCTTCATGAGCTTTGGATGATCCTACTCCTTGGAGGCCATGGTACACATTGGATCGTGGTGGAGGAAAGATCAATTCACCCTGCCAAGTATATGCGTGCCTATCATGCTCTGATACCAAGAACATTTTCTCTGATGTGTTATCCAGGTAGACAACTTTGCCTGGTATCTCTGGATCCTTGAACTCGTAGATGATGACTATGCCCAATTGGCTAGGTTGATCTGGCTTGAATCTCCAAAAGGCTTCCTTTGTTTCTCTATTCAAGAATAGTTCTATGCTTTTGTTATCTTGAGGGATCCAATCTCGAGTGATCACTCTAGTCAAAATTGACTTGCCTCTAGGAGTCTGGGGTCCTTGTCCTACATTTCCTTGTTCAAAGTCTCCTATCTCATTCTCAGGAATGATATTTCCAAACTCATCGGTCCTATCTGGTAGGTTGGTGACCACATACATGGTTCCTTCCTTATCAATGTATGAACCCTCTTCGAATTTGACTACTAGGTGTTCAAGTCCAAAGGGTTGATTTGGATTTTTGAGTTGGACCACTGACCGCCTCAGGCCATCCTTATAGATGCGAGCACCCAATCGGTTGGTCTGAATATATTCCAACTATGTCTTATATGGACCTTCTGGTGTTTGTAGATAGGTAGTTCCTGAGCCACCTCCAGGTTTCCCCATGCTAAAAGACATTTCTGAGTCACTGGTGTCTAAAGTTAGTACGTAAGGATAACCACTTAGTTGTTGTGCCCACGACTTAGTTGTATGGTTAACACTAGCCTCAGAAGATCTAATGCTTTATCTATCCTTGCCTAGGTGTCTACCAGATCTCAGGTTCATAAGCTTTGGTTAAGAGTCCAAAATTTCCCCTTGGTATGGTTCAAAATCCTTTGGAGTTCCTTGGGTTCTTGGTCCCACCTGAGGGTCAACTTCAAATTATCCTATCTAAAAATCAACAAGCTATAGAGCTCAAAAAATGGACTTTTGATGAAAAAGTTATGTCAAATCAGGCTCCTGAGGGTCAAAACAGGCAAACAGGACCTTTTGGAAAAATCACGATTTTGTGTGAAAATTGCGATTTTGGGAGGTCTGAAAATCGTGATGCTGAGCTCTTATGAAAATCGCTATTTTGAAGGATCATGAAAATCACGATGCTGAGTAACAATAAAAATCACGATTTTGTGAAATCATGAAAATCACGATGCTATGCACTGATGAAAATCGCGATTCTGAGGGATCATGAAAATCGCGATGCTGAGTAACCACAAAAATCACGATTTTGTGAAATCATGAAAATCGCGATGCTGAGCACTTATGAAAATCACGATTCTGAGGGATCATGAAAATCGCAATGCTGAGCAACCACAAAAATCACGATTTTGTGAAATCATGAAAATCGCGATGCTGAGCACTGATGTAAATCGCGATTTTGAACGATTCCAAAAAAGGCGATTTTGAGTGAGAATCGTGAAAAACGCGATTTTGAGAATGATCAGAAAATCATGATTTTGTATGAAAATCATGTTTTTCTCAAAATCGTGTTTTTGACATGAAAATCATGTTTGGTCAAAATCGTGTTTTTTGGCCTGAAAATTGCGATTTTGAGAATGACAAGAAAATCGCGATTTTGTATGAAAATCGTGTTTCGAAAATCACGATTTTGGATGAAAATCGTGATTTTGGAGCCAATAGAGAATCGTGTTTTTCCTAGAATCGTGTTTTGCTGAAAATCGTGATTTGTGAAAATCGCGATTTTGATCCCACTGAAAATCGTGTTTTTACTTGAAAATCGCGATTTTGCCTCAGAATCGTGGTTTTCAGAAATTTAGAGAATCATGATTTTGAGCACAACCACAAAATCGTGATTCTGAGAATGACCCCAGAATCATGTTCTTTTCAAAAGACTTTTAGGCGGGAAATAGAAAATAGTATTTTTTTGAAAAAAATTGAATTTTATGAAAATCGCGATTTTCAGTTAGAATCGTGTTTTTTGGCGAGAAATTCAAATTTCTAAGCGTCGAGCAATGGCGAGCTCCATATGTGCAAAAAATCATGAAAAAACACAGGCGCTTGCTCTCCCTTGCACTTCCTAACTCCTTCTCACACAATAATGCATGAAAGATGGTATGAAAATGGTGAAAATGCACTAAAAAACAAGAAATTTCTATGAAGAAGAAGATGGAAGAAGATGGAGATGATGATGATGATGAAGATGAAGATGAAGAAGAAAAATCAGAAAATGAACAAAAATGACAGTTTTTTTTACCTTCCAACGTTGCAAATCTACGATCTTACCATCACAACGCTCGTCCTTGAAGCTCTCTCCCCGGCAACGGCGCCAAAATTTGGTGTAGCTCAAGTGTAAGCACCACCTCCTTTACTTGTCAATCCGCAGAGATGTGAGGATCAGTATGAAGACCACGAGCAAGTGAAGGAACAAGTGTGTGAGTGAAAGCACACAAACATGCACACACATACACACACGCGCACAAGGTAAGATCAAAGAGAGGAACAATGGAAAGCTTCGATTGCAAAAGAGTTCTCTTACAAAATCTCTATTCTCTAACAAGCTAACCTCAAAAATCAGCTCTCTAGCTCTTTTTATAGTTTTTTGACTAGTTTTGGCTATCCAGACCTAGTGTCCGGCCTAGTTAAAAATTAGGTTCTAGAGCTTATTTGAGGGCTCAAACGAAGTCTAAAAATTATGAAAATTGGAAGGATGATACTTCTAATACTCCTCAAGCTCGAGGACTCCTCGGCTTGAACAAAATGGAGTTACAAAAATGGAAATATTTACAATGGTTTTTAGTGATGAAAATCACTATTTTATAGGGATTTCTTCTGAAAATTTGACATACGCTTCTTGGAGCTCCCTATGTGCTCCTTCTTCTTGTGTATCCATTTCTCTATTGCACTTAGTATGCTTGTCCTTGACCTTGAGGTTTAACAAAGATCGGTCTAGGCAGAACAGGCCTATGATGCGTGTTGTAGATCAAGCTTTCCTGACTAGTCAGAAAGGCAAAGGAAAATGGAGCTCCTCTACTAGTAAGCTGAAATCTACAAATGGTGCACATTCGAAGAAGGAAGACAAAGATGAGAAGAAATAAGAAAAGTAGAAGTTGTTTTGCAAATACCGTAAAGCAAATGATCATGTCATTAAGAGCTTTCCAAAACTGGTTGCTAAAGAGACAAAGAAGAAAGAGGTCGGAATGGTTGCTGCAGAGGCCTCTACACCAAAAAGAGAGTCTTCTAATCTTGTGCAAGATGAAGAATGGGCATTTACTATTGTTTGTAGTTTTGACTCATCTTCTCATGAGCAATGCATGTCTGCATTAGACTCGGATGTTTGATACTTTGATAGTGGGGTGACCAAACATATTACCTCGCAGCTCTTCACTCAAGTCAAGCTTGCCCCTTCAGGGAATACTATTACATGTGCCAACAACTCCTCTTATCCTATTATGGGAGTTGGTAAGATCATTTTGACTACTGCTGATGGTAGTTCTTTCACTTTGTTAGATGCTCTGTTTGTTCTAGGGTTCAAGAAAAATATGTTGTCAGTTTCTACATTAGCCAAGATTGGCTTGGTTGTGAAATTTATTGATGATAGATGTATAGTTCATGATCTATCAAATGGTGACATCATTATAAAAAAATAAAAAAAATTGGGGTGGGGAGGGTGGGGTGGGGTGGGAGGGGCGAGGGGGAGAGGGAGGGAGAGAGAAAGAGAGAGAGAGAGAGAGAGAGAGAGAGAGAGAGAGAGAGAGAGAGGAGATTTTTTTTTTTGTTTTGAGAAATCAATTGCAAGGGGCTCTTTTTTTTTTGAAGTGAAAATATCCCAAAAATGGAAAAAATACCAAAAAGAATCCAAAAAAAATTGCAAAAAAATCCAAAAAATTCTCAAAAAATTCTCAAAAACTTCCCTACAAGTCTAGGCCAATTTCCTCACTCAAGACCACAGAGAGCTTCCTTTATTTCTCCAATTTTGCAAGAAAATGACACTTGAAAAGGATGAAAAATACCAAAAAAATCCAAAAATTACTGAAAAATTCCTAGAAAAATTCCAAACATTGTATTTATGCCAAGGGCTATGAAAGGGTTGCTAACTTCGCTAAAACTCAAGGAACAAGCATGAAAAAAGGATAAAAACTACTAAAACATAAGTAAAAATGACATGAGAAGGCTATGTACAACCTGGACAAATTTTGTAGGTTCCAGGTGATCCATAAATCTTCAGTTGGCTTGATGATAGGCCTTGAGCCTTGATCTTGATATGTTGACTTAGCAAAACTCCTCCATAATCTCCAATTGTACTACACTTCATTGGTTTTGTCTTCTTGTTGGGCACACTGGTCATCCGATAGGGGTACCCTTACTCCTTCAGTAAAATATTATCTCCTCCATACTGCAACTTTTGTATCTTTGTGTCAACAACTTTATAGCTTAATCTGCAAAATTTCATTTTCACTATTCTAGCTTCTTCATCAAATGGAACCCTCTGTTTCCAAAGACTTGCAGGTACTCCTTCCACATTCTTGTAAAGCCCTACACTTGCTATCATAAAAATTGACATAACAGATGTGTTGGAGATAGACGTCTGCGGAAGCACGCGAACAGCACAAGGAAGAAGAAGAAGCTTGGAGCACAAACGCACAATACTGAATGTATTACTAGAGAATGTACAAAGATAAGTAGCCCATTAGGGCAATAGGCGTATGTACAAGCCGGGGGAAAAAAAACCTCCTAAAGAGGGAAAAAGTGCCCCGGCGGTCCTAGAGTGTTCACACACATCACTACCTTAATATATCAACAAATCCCCCCTGGGAGTGATGCGGTGAACAAGGAGCTGGCACTCATGTATAAGGAAGTGCCAAGCTATGTGGAAATCACTCCACAAAAGGAAGTAAGCCCAAAGCTTTGCGGAAAGCTTCAAACTTCTCCCTAGGCAGAGCCTTCGTGAAAAGGTCTGCAATGTTCTCCTGCGTGGGCACATATGCCAAGCTGATCTCCCCAGCAGAGAACCTCTCCCTGACATAGTGATAATGCACCTCAATGTGCTTAGTGCGAGCATGGAACACAGGGTTCCTCGCAACTGCCAATGCGCTCTGACTGTCAGTGAAGATGGTGGTGGCAGAACACTGGCCAACACCCAAATCAGCCATAAGGCGTTTGAGCCACACACACTCAACAGTCGTTGTGAAAGCTGCCCTATACTCAGCCTCACAACTGGAAGTGGCCACAGTAGGCTGCTTCTTGCTCAACCAAGATATACATGAGCTACCAAGCATGAAGCAAAAACCACTGGTGGACACACGAGTGTCATAGCAACTAGCCCAATCTGAGTCAGAAAAAGCATGCAAATCTGGCGGTAGTGATCCCCCCTTGGGATAAAACAACCCAAGTAGCCGAGTACCACTCAAGTAGCGAAAGATGCGCTTAACCGCTTTCCAATGTGTGACTCCTGGGCAATGCATAAACCTGCTCATCTGTGAGACAACAAACTGAATATCTGGCCGAGTAATGCATAAGTAAATCAAGCATCCAACAGCTTGCTGATAGAGAACAGCATCAAATGCATCTCCAGCATCATGAAGACTCAATCGTAAACCTGTCTCCATAGGAGTGGCAATAGGCTTACAGTCTTCAAGGCCAAAACGCTGCAATAATGTGTCAATATATTTCGTTTGACACAAATCCATTCCACCATCAACGTGCATAAACTGAATGCCCAAATAGTGATGCAAATGCCCCAAATCAGACATCTCAAATGAGGCATGCAAATCAGCCTTAAAATCAGCAATATGTGTCTCAATAGGACCAGTGAGCAGCATGTCATCAACATAGACAACAATGATCAGAAGCACATCATTAGCACCTTTAACATATAAGGTGCTTTCAGTTGGACTGTTCTCAAAACCATGTGCAATCAGATAGGCATGTATCTTCTCATACCAAGCACTTGGTGCTTGCTTTAAACCATATAATGCCTTCTTTAACCTGCAAACCTGGTTTTCATGCCCTTTCTACACAAAGCCACTGGGCTGAAAAACATACACTTCTTCATGCAAGTCACCATTCAGAAATGATGTTTTAATGTCCAACTGATGTACATTCCAACCATGATGGGCTGCAAGTGCACAAATGCTCCGAATAGTAGTCATACGGCATGTAGGTGCAAAGGTCTCATCAAAATCAATGCCTCTTTCCTGTGCATAACCCTTTGCAACAAGCCTAGCCTTATACCTGTCAACTGTACCATCAGGTTTATGCTTCAGCTTGTATACCCACTTAGTGCCAATGGCCTTCTTGCCAAGAGGCAAGTCACATAAAGACCATGTACCATTCTTCATTATAGCATCATATTCAGATTGCATAGCAGCCATCCAATTTTCTGAATTTTGTGCTTCATCAAAAGAAACAGGCTCATTCTCATCACAGAGACTAGATGCAGCCATAGCATAGAAATCTGATGCAAAGGAGGCACTATGAGAGCCTGAACGAGTACGATATGACAAAGGTGCATCTAATTTGCTATCATGCAAAGTCTGCACCAGCCATTTTGGCATAGTTTTTGCCTGCTCAATATCAGCTCTCTCATCAACAAGTGCATCATGTAAATCTGCATGAGAAATGGAATGATCTGCATCATCATATGAAACCTGCAAAGGCTGAGAAGTTGCCTCATTAGGACCAGCAGTAGCCTGTCCACCTGTAAAAAGAGACATCAAAGTATCATACATGTCTTTGGAGCTAACAGATGTCTCCTTAGTACATGAAAGCAATGGTTGAATAGCATCTTCCACAAAGACAACATCACGGCTAACCAGAATGCGTTTAGTCTGTGGATGATACAGAAGATAGCCTTTACTTTTAGAACTGTACCCAACAAAAATACATTTTACTGCCTTATCATCCAATTTATTGCGATGTTGTTCAGGCACTAATGCATATGCCAAACAACCAAAAACACGCAGATGAGCAACGGATGGCTTGCGGTCATGCCAAGCCTCATATGGAGTGATAGACTGCAACGCTTTAGTGGGACACCTGTTCAGTACATATGTTGCACACATGACAGCCTCAAGCCAGAAACTATGTGGTAAAGCCTGACTTTTGACCATGCACCTCGCCATCTCCATGAGTGACCTGTTCTTTCGTTCAGCAACTCCATTCTATTGAGGTGTGTACGGCACTGTACACTGGTGTTTTATCCCACATTCAACCAGAAATGCATTAAAATCTGAAGACATATATTCCCCCCCTCGATCAGAACGGAGGGTGCCCATTTTACATGCTGACAGATTTTCAGCCAAAACCAAAAACTGTTTGAAGCACATGAACACTTCGGACTTTGCTTTGAGTGGATATACCCATGCATGCCTGGAAAAATCATCAATGAAAGTCACAAAGTAAAGGTAATTTCCAAAAGACGGTGTCTGCATAGGACCACAAACATCACTATATACAAGCTGCAATTTCTGCGTAGCCCGAACTAAACCATCTTTTGGAAAGGAAGAACGCTGCATTTTGCCCAAAATACAGCCTTCACAAACATGTTTTCCAGGTGCCTCAAGTTTGGGCAAAGAGGACACCATTTCAGATTTCTGTAGGCGTAACAAACTAGCAAAATTCAGATGACCAAAGCGTGCATGCCAAAGCTTTGCATCTGACATGGCCTGAGAATCATGAACTGCACATGCCGAATCATTCATAGATCTTTCATAGTCTATGAGCTTATGCAGCCCACGACATAAAATGCCAGAAGCAATAATCACATCGCCATTTGAGAGATCATGGACTGTACACCTGTCATCAACGAATTTCACAACCAAGCCAATCTTGGCTAATGCAGAAACTGATAACAGGTTCTTTTTGATCCCTGGCACAAATAAAGCATCTGACAAAGTGAAAGAACTACCATCAGCAGTAGTCAGAATGATCTTACCAACTCCCATAACAGGATAAGAGGAGTTCTTGGTGCATGTGACAGTATTCCCTATAGGGCCAGGCTCGAGTGAAGAGAAGAAACTGCGCTGCGAGGTAATATGTTTGGTCGCCCCACTGTCAAAGTACCAAACATCTGAGTCTACTGCAGACATGCACTGATCATGAGAAGATGGGTCAAAACTGCAGACAGTAGTAAACGCCCATTCTTCTTCCTGCACAAGATTTGCAGACTCTATTTTTGGTGTAGAGGCCTCTGCAACAACCATTCCAGCCTCTTTCTTCTTTGCCTCTTTAGCAGCCAGTTTTGGACAGTTCTTTATAATATGATCATTTCCTTTACAGTACTTGCAGAACAATTTCTGCTTTTCTGATTTCTTCTCATCTTTATCCTGGTTCTTCGATTGTGCAACATTTGCAGATTTCTGCTTACTAGTAGAAGAGCTCCATTTTCCTTTGCCCTTCTGACTAGCTAGGAAAGCTTGATCTGCAACACGCATAATGGACCTGTTCTGCCTGGACTGATCTTCCTGCAACAGAACAGAGACTAATTCCTCAAATGACAAGGCATTCGGATTGCCTTTCATCATCAACCGAAGAGTAGAGGCAAAACTCTGATATGAATCAGGAAGACCATTCAGAACGGTCTGCACAAGTGAGCTATCTGGTATAACCTCATCAGCAGAAATCAATTGTTCCTTCAGGTCTTTGATCTTTGTAAGAAAACTGTCCATAGAATCACCTTCATTCATGTGCTCACTCTCCAACTGTTTTCGGAGGTAAGCAACACGAGCCTCATTCCTAGCCTGGTACAAAGTGGTAAGTGTATCCCAAGCATCCTTTGCTGTTCTACAAGAGCGAATGTAAGGAATAATGGCACGTTTGACAAACAAAGCTATCAATGGATGTGCCTGGGCATCTCTGCCATCCCAACGAATCTGCTCTGCAGTAGGTGCAACAGAAACAGCAGCACGAACAGGAATCTGCGGAATATCATCTTTGACACCATCTTCATCAACTCCAACACCTTTATTTTCAGTACCTGTCGTTACAGGTGTAACAAGACGTCTTTCAACACCCTGCACAATGTTCCACAATCCTTTTGCAACCAATACATGCCGCATCATATAAGCCCATAATGGGTAGTTGGTACCATCCAACTTATCCTCAACAGCCAACATACGGAATACATCATTGCTTTCAGCCATGGCCGGTGACTAAAATACCTTGATGCAGAAAATTGACTGTATCTCAAAAAGTTGAACAGAACTGCCCAGACGAGTTCTGTTAGACCTGTAGCAGACTTCGAGACGCTTAAACTGGCGAACAGAAACTGGTATCTACCTTTGGCACAAAAGGACGAAATAGCCTACACAAGCGCTGCGATAGTGTGTTCGAAGGCCGAAATGAGCTCAGATCGCGATTTCGGCACCACAGAGCGAAGTTGTTTTGATCTCGAAAACACCCTGAGTATGCTCACCAAATTTCGTGCGAATCTGAGACTGCAAACGGAGGGGTGTCGATGACGCCCTAGAAGAAGCGATGACCTGCTTTGATACCAATTGTTGGAGATAGACGTCTGCGGAAGCACGCAAACAACACAAGGAAGAAGAAGAAGCTTGGAGCACAAACACACAATACTGAATGTATTACTAGAGAATGTACAAAGATAAGTAGCCCATTAGGGCAATAGGCGTATGTACAAGCCGGGGGAAAAAAACCTCCTAAAGAGGGAAAAAAGTTCCCCGGCGGTCCTAGAGTGTTCACACACATCACTACCTTAATATATCAACAAGATGATATTCATACCAGGATCCATAAAAAAGTGGCCATTGACATATGATTTGAAGTATCTTCATCACTTTCGCACTTAAGGGCTTTTGTTTTCTTCTCTCTTATATGGCCTTTGACTGGGACTGTCTCACTCAAATCAGGAACCTGAATGATGTTGGAGGATAAACACTCCTATGTGCACAACAAAAGCAAATGAACCCTCTTAGGATCCTGAAATTTTCAGACATAGGCTCTGTATTTTCTGAGTTTCTCTGAGTATATGCAGAGACTGATAATGAAATTTTGCAGGCTTAAACTAGACTCTAGGATCTTTCAAATGAGAGTAAAATCACTCCATTTGGATATTGGATGATGCCTCAACCAGCTACAACAAAACAGACAACTTGATCTCTTCACAGAGTATGAGCGGTCAGGTAGACTTGGAAACCTTATTATCAAGATTAAATATAAAATTTCCTTCTTTCAAAGGCCTAGCTTAGGAAGATCCGGACGAGCATATTAGAAGGTTTTTGGCACTATGCAAAACTAGAGGCTTAATGGGAAGAGATGATGTCTTTTTGATACTCTTCCCTGCCACATTAGAAGGATTAGCAGATAAATGGTTCAGCTAGTTTGCTGATAATCATTTTACAACTTGGGACTTAATGAAAGATGCATTCAAAACCCAATTCCAGCATGGAAATACTACAGAGATCATCATAAAGGAATTAGAAAACTTGAGACTGGGTCCAGGTGAAAAATTTCCAGAATTTGTAACTAGGGCTAAGGCACTAATGGCTAAGTTGCCAGATCCTCCACATGATTTTTTTGTTAAGAAATGGTTAGCTAAGCCACTTCGAGTGACCACCCAATGTAAAATCAAGGAATTAGTGTTGCCTACAGCCTCCATAGAGGAATTCATCAATGCCGCTACAGGACTGGAGCAGATAAGGCAACAATATGGAGCAATTTCTTCTCAACTAGAGGAGGAGAATGTTGTTACTCAGTTAAGGAGGGAGATTGAGGCATTAAAGCTCCAAAAGGAGGAGGAAGCCCAAGCAGACGAATTGGCTCACTTGCGACAGGAGTTGCAAGAACTCAAAGGGGGTGGCATCAAGAGTGGACTTTGGTGTACCATGTGCAACAAGCAAGGTCATATAGTAAGTGAATGTCCTCTGTTAAGTGTGACTTGCCAATTATGCAGGAAAGCTGGTCATGAGGCCTAGGAATGCCAATCAAGAGGAATGCCTACAACAACATATTGGACACAAGGAGGACCCCTACCACCAGCAAATGTGATGGCTGCTACACCCAATCAAGGTAACAATTACAACTCTAGACAAAGGGATAACTTTGGAAATGGGCCTAGGAGGCCAATTATTTGTTTTAGATGTGGAGAATGTGGGCACTACAAAAGTAGGTGCACTCTACCTGAAAATGCCCCTCCTTGCAGGAACTGCCCAAAGGCCAGAGACCACTATACTAATTGTTGTCCTAAGAACCAAGCATCGTCATCTGGGCCCGACATTCAAATGATTTATGTGTGCAAAGAAGAAAGGGTAGATCAAGTCCATGTGCCGTCTCCATCTACCAGGGTGGTGCTGTTACAAGAAATTGAATCTTTTATAGTGCAGACAAGAAGCAAGGGGAAGGTTCAAGTGGAAATAGGTCAAGAATCAATGATTAATGGATTGAACAAAGACAAAGTTGCATCTGAAGACAAAGCCACCACATGTGCAGATATAAGGCAAAAAGAAAACTTCATAGGTACTAGTGATGCCATTGAACATGCATTCAACAGGGCCCATGAGGAGTTTGATAGGTCAAATGGAGCTCATGCTCTTAAGGAATCAGAAGCTTCCAAACTACTCAAGTCCATGAAAAAGGAGGTTAGTATTTTTTATTTAATAAAGATGGATGGGAAGTTCAGGTCAGAACTCTTGCAGATAATTGATGAAATGTCCACAACAAGTTTAGTGGCAAACGCTGCTGTTATGCATAACAATAAAGGTGTAGGGGAAGCACCCCTCATAGATTATAAGAGTCCTTGACTAAAAGGTTATGAGTCTCAAGGAGTTATTGTGGATGGTGGTTCTGGCATTAACTTGATGCCTGAATATACCATGAAAAAGATTGGACTATACCCTTCTAGGCTTGCCAACTTCACTGTAACACTGGCAGACCAAAGCATAGTTAAGCCTATGGGAGTGGTCCCTGGAGTCCCAGTCAGGATACAAGGTACCATCTTTAACTTGGACTTTGTTTTTTTAAGGCTTCCACAGGTAGAAGGAAGTTTCCCCCTGTTAATCTTCTTGTTTGCTTGCAGGTGACCCTCAATGTTTGGGACCGGGTTGCGGTCATGAGCTGTTCATAGTCCTCTTAGTATGACAAATTGATAAGAATATGTACCTCTTAGCCCAATGAAATAATACTGTCGGCACTTGAATAGTGCTTCTCCACACTGCAATATGTCTCTCCTATGCTCAAATCTCCTTGGAGTCCCATCGGGCATGCCAAATTTTGTTGGGGATTCTTGGACAAGAAGGGATTTGAGTGTTTGTAGGAGAAAAGGGAAAGACAAGAAGAAAGATACACACTGAAAGCCTCTGTCGATTGATTATAATAAGACAAATACAATGGTAATGCACAATACAATCCAATGCTTCTGTGCAAAATCCCATAGAGTGCTCAATCACAAAATACCAAATACCCAAGGGTCTTGTTGCTATCGGCCTTCTCTACACCAGACCTCCACCTTCTCCAAGCCTGCACTTGTGCACACCTTGCACCAAGCTTCCAATAAGGGGGAGGGTTGGACACCTTCTTTCAGCACACACACAGCTTCAATGAGACCTTGGGATCCTTAGAGTGAATAGCTTAGCACTTCTCTGCACACTTCCTTGGTCACTCTTCATGCACACCTTGCACTTCACTTCTCTGCGTCGCACACTGTCTGTCTCTTGCACTTCTCTCTCTTGCCTAACTTAGACTATGCTCACCTTGCTTAGTCTTGCTTAGTCCAAGAATAGTCCTTGCCTTGATTTGAGTGTCGATTCACGTACACTCCTGACTGCAAGAGTATCTTGGTGCTCACTTTGATGTCCCAGGATTGTCTTCGCAAGTGGGCAGCCAACGAATCCCTGTTTTGTCTTGTAGTGACTTTAGACTAAAACAAAAACTTTCACTTTTGCGTACGCTGTCGCTTCACATACCTTCACATTTTGCCTTTTAATTCTTCACTTGTGCACCTAAGAGAGGGTTCACCTGAACCTTCCAAAACACTTTAAAAAAAAACACTTTGAACCTTGGGAAATTAGAGAAATACCTTTGCAACCTGCAAACAACTTTCTCCAATTTACCCTTTGTGAACCAATTAATTGTGCACTACCTATGCACTTTGGCACCTGAACTTCGAACTCTTTGACTTTGCCCCTGTTGACTTTGACCTTGACCTCATTGACTTTGATCAGTTTGACTTTGACCTTTTGACTTTGACTACAATTTGACTTTGACTACATTTGACTTTGACTACATTTGACTTTGACCAATATAACTTTTACAGGCTCAACAATGCTCCATATGTATTGTGTTTTTCTGTGTATTTTGTAGCCTCTGTGCAGAGTACTGTGTGCGGTGCTTGAAGCTCGGTTTTCTACTATGAGGATATCATCATGGAGCTCTGGAGAAGGAGAGCACATTGTGGTGCATCGCCATGAAAATACTTCAATTGCTTATGCAGTGATACTTAAGTGACATTGGTAGGAGCATCGCAGTGTAGCAACACTAGCTAATTACCTGCAATGTTGGAGCATCGCATAAGCAATGCCCTACACATACAAAAGAAAAGGAATTCTCTTGGCATGTTTGTGTCAGGATTCGATGAGAGTGAGAGAGATAGATACATACACACACATACACACGGAGAGAGAGAGAGCACATACTAGAGAGAGAGAAGGATGCACACAAAGGTACATACACACATGCCTTTGCATACATATATACGAACATCCATACATACCCATATACATACACACACATATGCATACAGACACATAAGAGACACACACATACAATACCTTATAGCATGCTGCTTTGGTTCATATTCTGAGGTATGCACAAAATCGAAAGCTTCGATAGAGGTGCCATCCATAGAGCAACCCTATAAAGAAGGAATTGCATGGACAAATGACCAAACAACTACACCAATAGGTGATAGCTGAGTCGGTCTGTAGACCTGCACTAGTTGTCTCTTTCACCAAGCTCAAGTGTGCACCTATATGGGACTCTTTCTTCTTCATGGCAACTTCTTCTACTTAGAAACACCTAGCTGTTTCATTTGTGAAGGCAGGAAACCATGAACGCCTGTGTTCTACTATGGCTTCTCTCGCTCCTTCTCTCTAAACAGCAAGCCATTCCTTCTCATTCTTTCTCTCTCCTTGTTTGTTAATCAGTCTGTGAAGTCATATGTGAGTGGTATTCTAATGGCACAAGTGCTATGCATCACCTTTTGTAGTAGACATTGTCTCATTTTCTCTTTGAGACGGAAGGGATGCAACACTTTTTCTTTGTTGTTTGTTCTATCTCTAGCTTCTCATTTGCTAAAAAACGAGAAACATGGGAAGTGCACTTCCAACCAAAACCACATAATTAGCACACATCCTTTGATGGTCCCAGTGTAATATTGCTTTCTATATGGATAGATATGTGGTGTATCTGTTGGACTTGCTAGGACACATGAGAAAAAAAGTGATTAGTGCATCAGTTGATGATAACTACGTGGGTGAAAAGCATAAAGCTATGTTATGTGATAGAGTTGGTGGCACAACACAATGGTAATTATTGACAAAGCATAGTGCTCAAAATCACACTTTATTTTGACAAAGAAAACACAAAAAATAAAAATGATAAACATGTATACTCGAGAATGGAGCTAGTGCTCAAAATCACATATATAACATATTATAGTGATGAAAAGAATCTTTCTTAGATTCACAATCTGAAAAGTAATGATGAAAATATGTACTCGAAATATGACTACACATACCAACAAGATAACCATGTAACTTGCAACAAAAAAGAAGTGAGAAAGCTCTAATAAAAGTGAAGAACAAATATAGTGCTTAATGACAAAAGGCGATAGTGCTTAGAAGCACTTTTATTATAAAAACTAGATATGTGTGGGAGGGAGGGAATGAAAGAGAAACATAAACTTTGTGGAGTAAAAATCAAAGTAACCTATGCTCTGATACCATGTTGAAATGAAAAATAACTATTCCTACCTACTAGCAACCACACAATAAACAAGATATGGAGGAATAAATGAAAGATATGAAAACATAATGAAATGAATTAAGAAGGAATAAATGAAAGATATGAAACTCCATGAGGAGAGTGACCACACCCTTGGCAATGAGATAGAGTGAATGGCTTGTGGGGAGTGAACTGAGGCCCTCCTTATATGGAGTTGAGGGCAAATCTCCTTGCATGTGGGATGAATGGACTTGCTTGAGAATGAATGTAGGCTTGGACAAAAGAGTGGAGCATGGAACTCTCAATAAAAAGAACATGTTTTCATCTATGTGGTGGGATTCAACTCATATTCCATTTGAATAAAGGGAAATCTATTGTTTGATGCCCATCCAAATGATTCAAGTTAACGGTCATTAACTTGAGTTAGAAAGCTATAGATCTCTTTGGGCAAAACTTAAGCTCTTTCCTCAATAATAAAGCTATATACAAATATTTAGACATACCCCCAAGCATCATGTTCTAACCCACAAGAATCTATTTCATCTCTATGGTGGGATTTATTTTGTATTCCAAATGAATAGAGGAGAATCTAATGTTTGAACTAGTCATATATTTTTCATTATTATCATCATTTTGATAAGACATCAATTTAGTCTCATCTTCATTATCTTTATTGATTTCTATTATTTCTTCTATTGTTAAATCTGTATTCTCATAAATGACATCATCTATTTCATGGATTAATATTGATTTTCGATAGTTCCTCTTCATCATCTATAGAATCAACATGTAAAGTATTATCATTCTCATCAAGTAGATTATTATGATTGTCGTGTAGGACGATTCTATTTTCTCTTTGAATATCATGTCCCGTACTCCTTTTGTTGCACATTAATTGGTAATAAGATGTACAATGTGCTTCAAAAAGTTATGCCAATTATGTGGTTTTAACCCAAATAAGCTCCTGTCAACCAAAGTAAACATGTTTTAGAAAGATGCTCCATATCCTATAGGTGTTCGAATCAACTGAATCTTGTTGTTGATAGTTTGCCTCTCCTTTGTTGTAAGTATCCAAGGAGTAGGTTCATAAGTTGTTTTCTATCGATTTTTATAAAAAATAGGCCATGAATTTGGTTTTGAGTTTTGATCCTTTAAATCATTTCTTGATGTTGCTATGCCATTCTTCATATCTTCTTCTATCATATGTTTGTACTAGAGGATGATCATGAGTTGGTGATGGATAATTTCCAATCATTTTAATTTGTAAGCTAGGAGGTAGAGTATTTTGAGAAACTCTGGCTTGTAATTGATAAATGGCATGTCCATGATGTGTACAAGGAATATTAACATTATTAGTAGGAGAATCATCATCATCATCATCAAGTAAATATTCCTTTATATTTAGTATAATTTTATTTTGTATATGATTTTGAAAATAAAATAATTACATTAATTTATGGAACCAATACATACCCAAAGTGGTGGCATCTGCCTCGTTCAATACATTCCAATAGTGTTCTTTGATATGTGCCATAGCAAATATTACACCAACATATAGTATGATTTTGATAGTAAAAATCATCATAATTCTTATTGGACAACACATGTGAAGTCATTGCATGGGTAGGAGCTGGTGGAGTACCCTCTAATTTATCATAATATTATTATAATATAAGAATAAAAAAACATACATCAATCATGTATGTATCTATCAAATAATAGAATTAAAATTTTGATATACTTAAGAGTAAATAGTCCTTGCACAGTTAGGAGATAGTGGTGGAGTTCCCTCTGATTGATCAAAATTTGATTGTGTAGCAAAACAAAGGGCATGAGATATTAATAATCTTATTATTTACATACATACACATTCACATGTGCACCTTTACACATACATACATATTCACATATACACAGATGCATATACGAACACAGAAATACACATTCACATATACACATACACACATACATACATTTACACATTCACACATACATATCCATATGCATGTCGACAAAATAGAAGTTTTATTGTATTCTGATGCAATTGTTTTTTTTGTACGTATGTACATGTGTGTGGATGTGTGTGGACGTGTGTGTATGTGTATGTATGTTTGTGTATGTGTGTATGTGTGTGTATGTGTGTATGTATGTATGTGTGTATGTATGTATGTATGTATGTATGTATGTTGTGTATGCATTTGTACATGTATGTGTATGTGTATGCATGTGTATGTGTATGTGTGTGTATGTGCGTATGTGTGTGTGTATGTGTGTGCATATGTATGTTTATATGTGTGCATGTGTGTATGTGCATGTATGTGTGTGTATATATGTGTGTATGTGTGAATATGTGTATACGTATGTGTATGTGTTTGTATGTGTGTGTAAAGTGTATTGTATGTGTATGTGTGTATGTGTGTATATGTATGTGTACGTGTGTGCATGTGTGTGTATGTATGTGTATGTGTGTGCATCTGTGTATGTCTATGCATCTATGTATGTCTGTGCATCTATGTATGTGTGCGTCTATGTATGTGTGTGCATCTATGTATGTGTGTGCATTTGTGTGTGTATGTGTATGTGTTCATATGTATGTGTGTGCATGTGTGTGCATGTGTGTATGTATTTGTGTATATGTGTGTGCATATGTGTATGTGTGTGCATGTGTGTATGTGTATGCATCTGAGTTTTTGTGCATGTATATATGTGTATGTGTATGCATCTGAGTGTTTGTGTATGTATATATGTGTATGCGTATGTGTATGTGTGTATACATGTGTGTATGTGTGTATGTATGCATGTATATGTGTGTATATATGCATGTATATATGTATATGTGTGTGTATGTGTGTGTGTATGTATATGTGTGTGTATGTGTATGTGTATGTGTATGTTTGTGCATGTGTGTGTATGTATGTCTGTGTATGTGTATGCATCTATGTGTATGTGTATGTGTATGTTTGTTTGTTATGTATGTGTGTATGTGTATATGCGTGCATGTGTGTATGTATGTATATAT